>CM057129.1:10584944-10792791 GCA_029964075.1 Patiria pectinifera | reverse complement strand
AAATAAGTTCATACATTATTAACATGTGAAAAATGTGAAGATTTTCTCAAACATCACTGATCAAGTTCGAAAAGCTACTCTTTAAACATTCTCATTAAAGGGAATTCATTTCCCGAAACGAAAATGAAGCTAACAGTTTGGCGAGCATCGCTGAATTATTTAAGACGAAAATCCGCTCTTTGTCTAAATTGAAGTCTAAATCTAAATCAAAACTTCTTTTATTCTGATCATGAATTATGAGGAACATGATTTATGAATATCACTCAGTCCATACGAGGGGGTTATTTTGTCTTCTCAGCACTGCAATGGGATAACATTGTGTTCCCAGTCGCCGGGATCGTGGGGGGGGGGTTCAACCCCCCCCCCCCCCCGCAGGTCTGTTTTCTTTTTCTTTTTACAGAAATTCCTTAAAAATAATGAAAAAACCGGCCTCCCAGCTCTGACACCCAAACATAATTATGCTGGTAATATGCCTCTGCACAAAATACGTACAGAGCCAGCTTCTGAGCCAGTTGTTAGGGGGTAGTTGTACACTATTCTGTAATATAATGTTAATAATAGTCGGATTTGAAGGCGCCAACAATTGAAGTAAGGTACGAGCCCCCCCCCCCCTTGATTTTATGGAGTCAAGTGTCTGGCCAAAATAAAACCTGTCTACATTTCAGCATTGATTTGCTGATGGAACCCCCCCCCCGGCCTTAAATCCTGAATCCGCCTCTGGTTCCTCCTTTTTATTTTACGTGATGATGGATATTCCTTAAATTTAAAAGGACTTTAGGATAATGGCCAGTTTTTACATTTTCATTTATTTCATTTTTCGGGATACATTTCGTTACAACAAACAACCAAATTAAATACTTAGAAACACACATAAACATTTTAGACAAAACATACACATTATAATATTTAAGCAGCTCCCGCTGGATTAGGCCCAAAAAAAATATATTCGGTCTCTGGTCAGACCAAAGTTCCGGAATTGACGCGGCCACGCGGCTTTTTTTTTTTTTCTTTTTTTCTTCAAGCTTGGATTGTACAGACAAGGTGGGTACTATTTTGCTTTTTTGGTGTCCTCATGCACATTGTTGTCCTCCATAATTTGCCTTGGTGCTTTCGATCATTTGCCTTGGTGCAATTTCCCATTCCTTGGTGCTCTTTGGTAAAAAAAAATTGAGGAGGTGCGGAAATAGAGGGCGCTGTTGGAGCTACCGCGGAACATTTTGGAAAAAAAAAGATCGACGCGCATGATTAAAATCGACGCGCGCGCTGACCAGAGACCGACTTTTTTTTTTGGCCTTACCGTAAAGAAACATGGTTTCTGTCGAGGGGCTCTCCAACTGATTCAATATGACACACTAAACACAATCTGTTATAGTTTTGACTCAAAATGTATCAATGCATATGAAAAGATAATTCTTCTACCAAATCATCTCTCTATTGAGATGCTTAATTGAGGTAATTATTAAATAATATTCACTTACCTTGAAGTAACGTTTTGGAATTCTATAAGGACAGGAATCCTCGACACTGGAACAGATTGCTAGCTGAAAATAATACCCAAAAAAAAATAGTCACTCAAAATTCACTCGGAGATGACTTGGGGACTGGTAGGGGAGGCATAGCTTAATTTCACACGAAAACACCCCAACAAATCTCTGTGATTGCAGATTGAGTTATTTTCTCTTTTATTTTTTATTTCAAGCGAATTGTGTTCTCCAACGGCTCTGACTGGACTCTCGTTTGAGCAACAATCAATTTTGTTTGAGGATTTACTAGTTTGGAATCGAACGAATTAATCACAAAATGAGAATTTTGTCGAAATATGTCACCAAAATCAAGTTAAAGTCACGTGAGATCATATCGCAATGTCCGGACAAGTACCTATACCATGACAGAAACTTTGCAATGTCATAAGTGAAGATATGACCGGTTTCTAATTCCCTTAAATCGTTCGAAAAACCCTTGTATTGATTTGGTTTAAAAAGTGACCCCATGTTCACGTCACGCTGTTGTACGTTGTTGGAGACGGAATTCCATTACGAGAATCAAAGCATTTCGCTTACATTTCCCTAAAAATGTACACATCTTTTTTCTGAGCTGAATCTTCAACAGGTTCCTCAAAATGTACGTATCTACTGAGCTGAAACTTCAACAGGTTAAATAGATGTTGAGGACCTTACTAAAGATATTAAGAAATTATGTTGCTTCTAACAAACAAAATGCACCAAAAGTAGATGATCCTATGTTTCTTTAATTCATTGGCTCAAAATGTGCTTGAATTTGTGGTTGTGAGAATTACAGTGAGCTTACAATTTCTGCATTAATAACGGAAAATGATCTGATACCAAGGAAATAGTGGCGAAAATGTTACAGGTGGCATTCAAGTTAACAGTTGTTACAAAAAGATTAACTATTTAACCGGGTGGGAAATTAGAACACCGGATTGGCTATTAGCATCAGCCACCATCTGTTTCTCAACAAAGTATGTCCCAGAAAATATGTCAGATTTACTGCACAATAATTTAGTGTTCATATACATGCATGAAGCCAAATGGGCCTTATTCACGACTTGGCCATTTTTGTCGAGTTCCCTGAATGAATTTCATTAATTGTTAACTGTTGAATGGGGTGGCGCCAGACTTTTTATGCAGGCATAATGCAGCCTTACTTTACTGTCAGTTTTTTTTAACTGGCTTTACACATTAGGGAACGTTAAGTTACAAGTTTGAAATTGTTCACTGAAGCAAAATGGACTTCATTAGTAATTAACGTGCTTTCATTTCTCTACACAAGTTCCAGAAATCAAGATTTTACCTCACTCTCAATACAATATGGCCGACTCGTGAATACCACTATCGGTGTTTCATAAAAAAAATATTCAACAGAATCTTAATACATATAGGGGCATGTTGAGTGGAACCCTTTACATGCAAACATCACTAAATTCAAATTCATGTGTTTCGAATTTTTAAGGCTGAGAGCAGAGCATGCAGCAGGGCCAAATAATGTCTACAAATATCAACTCTAAACATGATCCAAAATGAATCCAGTTATTTAAAGCAATTTGAACTAGAATAAAACTGTTTGCATGATCACCGGTCCGTTCACATTTGCGCCTTCTAATAGTGAAACCATAGAGCGTTTGTTTCCGACTAGCCACACTGTTATTAGCAATGTTTGAATGTAATTATAAATCACTGACAGAAAATGGCGCGGATCGAATATTAGCGCGCTTGGCTGTGAACATCCGTGTATCAGTAGTCACGCAATATCAGTTTCAATTGAAGTTTTGTTCAGAAAAATCGTGTTGTTTCAGTCCTCAAGCAAGTACAGTTAGAGAAAGGGGAAATTTCAAGACGACTACCGCGCTCAGCAATAATCTTAAGAATAATCCCAAGCTTATTGAAACAGCACTATGTGCAAAAAAAAGAAAAGGAAAAACAAACAATTAATTGTTTCAAACACTCACAAAGCAAATGTCGTTCTTGCAATCAGTTCGCTCGGGTTGTCGTCTAAGGGTGAAGAGGTGCTGCGGTCTTGTGAGGAGTGAAGAGCCCGCTCGTGGCTTAAATATTGCCTTAGATTTCCCGAGCAGTGACTGGCCCGGTTTGTGATTGGCCCCCGGTCGCTGTCACTCAGACATCACCGACTCGCTTCATGTTAATAAGACGGAAGTGATGTCAATGTGGTTGCGGCTATACAGTCAGAATCAAAACTTGTGTCACCGACACTGAAATGGCCGCATCTTATTGGTGGATATGGATGTCGGTGACACGTACATCTAAAAGCACGCGATTTGTGATTGACACGTACAGCCTGTCAATCACAAACCACTCACTGGTGATCACCGACTTGTTGGGTGATTTACTTTGATTGGTGGATTGAAAATTGACGTACACTGGCCATGATTCATTAAATGTGCAGTTGGCACTTCAGTCCATTGAATTGTGTCGATTTATGTATGTAGTAGGCATGTATGATGAATTAAATCGTAGTCAAGACGGCGGCCAAAGTAGGAATTAACTTAATTCCGAGAGCACCTGGGTGCATCATATGGATGCACTTAACTCAAATGAAACGTACTATTATACAAGAGTGCATTTTGTTCCAGTCAGGTTCTCAAATTAGAGAACAAGGGAAGAGGAGAGGGGCTAAGGTCCTCCACTGGCAGGGGGGAGGCAGTGAGGCGGGAAGGGGGAGGGGGAAGCAGTGAGGTGGGAAGGGGGAGAAGGGGGAAGGGCAAGGGGGTGAAAGGGGCAAGGAGAAAGGGGCGGCCCATGTACCCCGTGTCTTTAGTCGTGCCATGGGTAAGGCATTGCTATTTATTATTGGGCATTTTAAAGACTAAGATACATTACATACAAGTTGGAAGAAAGTTAAGTGAACTTCTATGAACTTTGCTGTCAGCCTTGTATCATATTTTGGCAGCCTTGTATTGTTGGACGTGCGTTTTTAGAATTGTGTAAAACCCAGTCCGAATGAACATTCCCAGAAATGCAGGACTGTAGGAAGTGCTATGATGGACCTACAAAGCACAATTAATTAGCTAAACTAATGACACAGTTCAACAATAGAACGCAAAATAAATTAAGATAAATATCCCTCCATATAAACAAGATAGGCATGTTTTGCATGACCAGATTTCCTGTGTTTGTTATTTAATGGCTTCCGCATAACGAGTCATCCTGAACTTTAGCCTTGGTGATATCCGGACAAATTAATCACACCAGAAGGTGTCATTCAAGTTAATCATCTCGACAATTAATAATCTCTTAAGCAATGGCGTAGCGCCGATATTAGTGTGGGATGCGGTCGTTGAACGACCGCAAGCCCCACCCCCCCCCTCCTCCCAAACCCCGTGAAAAAAAGCCACTGATGTGTTAAGGGGGCTTTATAACATTAATGGTCATGTTCCGAAGCCGGAGACAAAGCCTAAACTTACAAAACGCCCGAAGTCAAATTAAGGCCTACTGTAGTAAGGTGTTTTCTAAACTGCGGCTTCGTTCCGTTTTAGGCTTCGGGCATGCGGTTTTGCAATGGAGCTGCAGCTGTATATATGGAATGAAGCCGGGACTTGGAAAACCTCGCAAGTCACTTTGGCTCGTGTATTATATAGTCTCCGATCAAAACGCCTTGCTCTTTAGCCACTCGGTCATATACCGGTGAGAGTCAGGTTGACCTTTTGAAATGGCTACAGTTAGGCCATTATTTTGTCCAGCAGAGTTAATTCCTTGTTATTATTTGGGAACCGTCAACTTGGAACTGGTGAAGATCTGGGGATGGAGAGGATGTCGAGTGGAAATGGAAGCTACGTAGCTATTGAGGGCATTGCTCTAGAATATATTTACATGTTGTAGCATACACGCGTGCGTTGATTGTTAATACTTGAAACAAAAAGTTGATGAAATACACACACAATTGAAACTAAAACTCTTGTAATGCGAAAATAAACAAAACAATATGTTTATGGCTGTCAGATAAGAGAAACAGTCAATTAATACGGTAATGTATTAAATAGGCAATACTAAATGTGAATATGAGAGGTGCAGAGAATTAAATGTTAATAGTCAATGATAAAAATATAGAATAATAAGGGGGAAAAATGTGTGCTTGCGAGGTGTTAAACACTATGTTTAAGACTGATTGGAGTCTGGAATGCTGATAATTACCCAAGGCGAAGCAGAGGGCAATTATCAGCATTCCAGACTCCAACCAGTCTTAAAGATGGTGTTTAATACCGACCTAGCACATATCTATTCCCATTCATAAATAACCTTTCGGTCAAAAAAAATGAAAACTTTTCGGTTCAAAAGTCAAAACTCGTTTTTACACAGGCGGGCTCGAGTAGGCCTATGTCCCGCACGAGGGTGGCCAGTTCGACTGTCGATTCTACACCGGTGTCCTTTTGCAACACCCCGGTGTAAGATATTTTCGGTCTTCCTCGCCTCCTGTATCCGTGGGTTGGTTTCCAGAGAATGACTTTGTGTGCCTCCAGCTGCGAGTGCTGGTAACAGTGGCCTGCTAACTGCATCCGACCGGCTGCGATTTTGTCTCAGACTCGTAGGAGTTAGAGTCAATGTTGCGCATCCATACAGTAGCACTGATCGATGGCTGCTCGATAAGTGTTTGAAATCGAAGTAGCTGTCTCCACCTGCCCGGAGCAAACTGGTTTTAAGGCGCAAGAAACCTGCCTTCAGACCTCAAGCCCTCATTTCTAAACGGAGATCGTCAAGTGAAGCCGGGCAGTTGATGTTTGAATTAGGAGAGGCTATTCATACGTTGATCATAATTATGGGACATTTCATGGAAGAGGAGTGGCTCAATCCTCCTCACCGCCCCGATCATCCTAAGACATTGAGACCCCATTATTTAGTAGCTCTGAGATCCATTTTCTCACCTCTTTCATCTACAGCGTTGTGCACTAATCACGATTGCTAAACTGCTGTGCTACCCTGTCGCAAATTGTGAGTGTTCTCCTGAAAATATTTAGCAAATAACCTTCTGAGGGTACCCAAGTAAATAGGCCAAAGATCCGTCCGCTGAGCTCATGAATAAAAGTTACACATTCAAATTATTCTATATTAGAGACTTTTGAGAGCCATGGAATTAGTGGATTGAAGACATATGACATTGCACCACTGGTCTGGACTTGGGGCTTCCAATTCTGAGCATTTTGGATGCAATTGAGTCCAAAAGTGGCGCTATTTAGCCATGTTGCAGATGGATTCTTTTTTTAAAATGGCTACTTTTCCAGTTTGGGAAATATAATTCGTTTGAGGGTTTATATAGACAACCAAAACCGTTTGTTTATATAGGGGACGTGAGCTCGCCCCCCCTCCCTTCTTCAACACCTACCTACCCTTAGCCCTTACCCTACCCCAGCTTTCCCGAAACTGCTGTCCCAAAACTGAACAACCATCAATCTCCAACATCTTCCTTCATCTTAAATTTCATCCACCCTCGACCCTCACCCGACCCTCAAATCCCACCCATCACCAACCCATTCAAACGAAATAAATAAAAGAAATCAAAACATACGAAACATTCCAAAGTAAATTACTTCAGTCTGAAATAAATTTAATATCAAAGCAATTATGATTACAGTTAATTACAGCTTTAATATAAGAATTTGGAAGAAATTGCTGACGAGAGTCAGACAGGTTGTGTGCCATAAACGTCAAAATATGATTCCAACCGGGAGTATATAATCAAAGTGGTTTTTTGTTTTTACTTCCCTGAAAAATCGATTGACTTCTTCCAAACAAAAGGTTTTGTTTGCAAAAGTGTTTGAAACACTGGAAATAAAGTGTAACAGTAGGATCGGAGTTTAAAATACGGCAGGTAGTTTATTAAATCATCAAAAGCTATAGAGTTTTGAATAATATTAAGTTACTTTTTCTAAGTAGTTATATTCGATACATATGACATTATGATTACTTCGTGTTGTAAACACTTTTCTTACAACCAGTTTGTGTATTGTAACTGACAAGCGCTACATTTTATAACTTGATAGTGTCGTATTTTTCCAACAAATATTGGCGTAAAATCATAAGGCCAAAACAAAAAAGTCTCCGGTTTCTGGTATGCGCGCGCGTCGCCGTAGCCATGCGCGTCGGCAAAATGAAAAATAAATAAATCATTTTTTCAATGAAAGCTGATGTCTCAAAACCGCCAAACTCACTGGTTTGACTGAAATCCTGCTGCTGCACAATTTTAACGTGTTTTTAGATGGGGTTGTGATCGAGATTAAGCTTTATGTGGCCTCACTGGTCTGAGTCCAATAATATTTGCACTAAGTTTAGTCGGGCACCATTTGCAGTCATCAGCCGACATTTGAAGCAAAACAAAACAGGTACAAAAAAAAAAAAAGCCGCGTCGCCGCACCACTTTTCGGGGCAAGCTCCATACTAGAAACAGGAGACTTTTTTTTGGCCTAAACGGGTATTTGATAAGAATTAAACTCTCAAAGTCAATTTGGCCTAACTTTTATTAAAAAACCACATACTAAAACGTCTGAATTCCAATTAAAATTTTTGAGGCAAAACATGAAGTGTACAGTGAAATCTCGATAAGTCAATGTTTATGTGTCTGAAGACAAGCTTCTAATGACAATATGCCGGCATTGTTAAGCACGGGTGGATCCGGAGGCCGTGATCCTATAACATTATAACCAAAAGAATAAGCAATCCCACCGCTCCCGCACCGTCCGCACTGTTATATGCGTATTTGTCGCATTGTGCTTCGTGACATTATTAAGTGTAATCAGTGTGGTTGTATTTTGACAAATAAATGTTCAAAAATTACATTGTAACGATTGTTGAGTTATAAACGCGGAGTAATTGGTAGACAAGCATGTCATTGGATATTGCCCAGTTTAGTTGTGAACAGATTTATATTGAAACAGAACAAGAGTCACGAAATTTAGCTTTTATTCAGAAGAACCATTTGTATAATTTTTTTTTTTTTAAGAAAATGCACATTTTGGCCTGTCAAATCGTCATCGATGTCACAAAGAGCCACACCTGTGGATTTTGAAGAAAAAGCGTTTTTGAGATAATCGTAAAAGAAGTTCCTCAAATGTAAAACTGCAACAACTGCTGCTGAACACATTTCACATGATTCATTTGAACATTCACATGATTCATTTGAACATTCACATGATTCATTTGAACATTCACATGATTCATTTGAACATTCACATGATTCATTTGAACATTCACATGATTCATTTGAACATTCACATGATTCATTTGAACATTCACATGATTCTTTGAACGGTAAACGTTTATGTAAACCCATAAATTAGATTCAACACAGTTAATTAGCCAACACCAATTAGTAAAGATGCGTGTCCCTTCGTAAAAACAAATATCCACGTTTCCTACATTTAGGCCCTCTCTGTTCAACGTGATTTTCCACAGGCAAGAGGCGCGCGTATTACACGCGCAACTGATAATGTAATAAAGAATGTGTGGCTCCTCGTCAAAACGAAAGTCTCACTTAACCTGCTTCTATGCCTTTCCGTCCAACTGATACGTTTTGTACGCGTTCAAGACACGTCCGTGTCGCTACGTGATAACACAAAATGCACTAATTGAGATGCCTGTCCTTTGCATCATTAATGAAATCAAGAATTTAATGATGTTTTACTTACAGAAGCATGTCAAAATGGTTTACGGTACAATATTTTAAAGTAAAGTAGTGAAAAAAAACCTCGAAATCAAAAATGGTCATTTTTGACATATGTGGCTCTTCGTAAAAAACGGTGAAAAAATTACATGTATGTATACGCACACATTACTTCCGGTTTAATGATGTCCACAGTAAAAAAAAAGCTGAATATTGATTTGTTTCAGGGACGATACCTACTGCTACTGCTTCATGACGTGAGGAGAACTTCTACAATACAAAACATGACAATGAATGAAGAAGTGTATGTATTAATAACATGTGACTTCTGGTTAAATGACGTCACAGCATTTGGCAGCCGAAGCCCAAATTTGTACAGCAAATCGTTATTTTGTTACGTACATAGTCATGGATACTGATCAAATAATTGACTGGCATAAAAAAGCCGAAACTCGATTACTTCAAATTCTTTCTACAACAACTTCCGGTCGGATTTTGAAACCTTGAAACCAGTGATTAAAACAAATGTCTTTTACGTGCCTCTAGAGGGCGTCCTTTGTGAGGATGACGTCATCGTGGCGTTTTTTGGTGTTTAGCATCCCTCACTAAACATTTCCATCATTTGATTTTAGTAAAACGCTTCCGATTTCAAATTACATTTAATTCTCAATGCACTTCCAGTAACACCGGAAGTAAATACCAAGCGATTGAATGTGTTCGGGAATGAGACATGTTTCCCAAGGCATCATGTACATCCACAGTGAAATGAACAAGGTGCTATTTAGCATGTCAGTGCAGTTCAAACGATATAGTTCAAACTATTTTGTCAAATTTTAAACATATCATTTGATGTGCAAGGACATCGTGATGACGTCACAAAAGCTTGTAAACTCCATCAACTCCAGGAGAGATCAACGACCAACTCCAGGCTGGAGACGACCCCGTGGCCGTCCAAGATCATCATGGTTGGAGCAACTCGGACGGCCTAGCCAGATTGACTGCATGTGGAATGAGGCTGTAGGACGTGGACACAGGAGATCGGCGCGACGGACCTCTGATGTCTATGCAGACGAGTGAGTGAGTGAGTGAATGACATCATGATGACGGCAAAAAACGTCCACATATTTTACACAGTTGACTAAAGTTCAAATTCGTACCAGGATTCATCCTCCATTGATCCATTACGTAGAAACTAGTTGGTTGTTTTGTAGGCTTCTCTGTGCATTTTATATTCAAATGACTTTTACCTTCCATTTCCCCCGACTTTGCATTTGGTAATCAAAATGTGAATCAAATATGATCACAAAGTGCTGTTCATTTTGTTCACGAGTTATAAAATGATAGAAAATAGTAATACATGTATTTTATACAAAAATCGCTTGTAATTTGATAGCCAATGACGACATCATGACGTCAGAGTAATATCACACGCCTGGGATCAGGTTTGAGGTTTGTTCTAAGTTTCACGTTAATGTTGTGTACAGTTAAGAAGCAAATTTGCAAAGAAATATCTTCATGGACAAAAGGACGAGAAAATCGATTGAAATTATCTGTATTAACCGCCAGTATCAATGTCCGTTTGACAGTCGTTATTATTATTAGGCATGTTCATAATTGTACGAAGATAGTATAAATGAAATATTAAAGATATTTTCATCAGAAATATTTTATTCCACAGTGTATACAAAACCGTTGTCAACAAGTGTAAGTATTATTTTTAATGTCTATCAATAATATATCTATTGTACACAAGATGTGCGTGTGGGTAACGCAAAACAAATAATTACAGTATAATTTTGAGACATTCAACTACTATTTCTTTTAATTCAGTGGTTACTGTTTCCGCAAAATGGAATGCAATTTTTAAATATTCAGCAACACGATGCTCGTATATATTCATGTGTGGTGATATTTCATTTATTCGGGGTAAAGGAGGAAGCCACTGAATGAGGTGCCGTGACTGGAACCACCACCTGCTCTACCGCGCATGGTAAGATACACCGCGTCTCCTTGCTGCAGAACCAGCACCGCGCTCCTAGACAGCGACTCCCAGTGACTTGAATCAGTGTTATAGCCAGAAACAACCATGTCGCCGTTCTTCCGGAGCTGGACGTACAGTTCGCTGGTGGAAGAAAATTTGCTCACAGAAAACATGAACACGTAGGTGCCCGGCACACTACACGTGAATGTGCCAGTCTCGAGATCGAACCTGGTACCCGGCAGTAGCGTCGCGGTCTGCTGGAAGGGCAAACGGGTGTTAATGTCCGTAGACACATCTGAAACACTCGACCTCGTCACGGTGAATGCTACCCGCTGATTGGAGTCGTCTGGTGTCTCCCCTGGCTCACCCTTTTGACCTTTGACGCCAGTCTGACCGGTTGCTCCAACTAACCCTGGTGTACCCCTCGGACCTACCTTGCCGGGCGACCCTATCCCGTCGTCCCCAGGGTTCCCAGGTGTTCCCCGCTCACCCATAGGGCCACGTGGTCCAATCTCACCCTCATGACCTGGCTCGCCCTTTGACCCCGGCTGACCATACGGCCCCATCGGCCCTACAGGTCCAGGCAGACCTGGTATGCCGGGTATAGCAGCAGGTCCCTGGCAGCACTGCTGACACACATGAGACGCAGGACCATCACCGTCCGAGGGAACCGGCCCAGTAACGGAAGCTCGGAGCTTGACAGAGTTACCTAGAAGTAGGGCGATTGATAAAATGGCCACACAGATCTTCATCTGTAAAGAAAAATAACAATAAAATACGTAAACATGAGAACAAATTAAATGCCGGGAAAATGATCTATGAGAGAAAAAATATTTAAGTCATGCAGACAAACTGGGGAATCACATCTTGGCCTAAGTAAGACTTACGAAAAGTTGCCGTCGTTTGAAAAAGAAATGAATAATTATGGATGTTAACATTTTGTATGCTTAGTCAAAACTAATCTAATTTGGAAAGCTTCTATTTAACGATCTCACTGAACGAAATTCATTTTCCTAAATGCAGGTGCTTTATTTTGTTTAATGTCTAATCCAAACGTAATCAGAAATCATCGCTGATCAGTTTTGCTATTAGCATCAACTGCTATCTGTTTCATAACAGATCGAGTCTTGGAAAATCTGTAGGATTTGTGAATATCTGTTCCAACTGTGAAAGAAAACATGATTTTCAAAATATCAAGCCATGGTTGTTTCGAATCTAGGGGGCATGCTGGGTGAAAACTTACATACAAAAAAAAATTCATCCCAGATACTGTGCCCCACATTCAAATAATAACCAAAGAGCTTGTGCTTGAAACGTTTAAAGCGGACAGCGGAGCAGAAGGGCCATATAATTTCTGCAAACATCATATCTATTCAGGATTTCTACATTCCAGATAGCTAAAGCAATTTGAACTTGAATAATTCGTTGTGCATCATCATCCAATCATCAAGGTCCAGTTTATTCTATTTCCTAACCGGTGACTCTCTTATTATACATTGCTTATAAAAGTAGCCTAATAATAAAAAGCCGGAATTGAGCACTGTGAACTAGTCTTTGTTCCAAGACGTTACTACCAGCTGCGTTTGTGTACGTGTGTAATCATACTACTAATGAACGCTTTTGCAAAACAATTGTTTTCAATCAACAGAGGGCGCACTTCAATTCATTACAGAAGTGGAAGTACAGGATCAATCGCTCTAGAATCGATACTCATTGAATAAATATGTTGAATAAACACAGTGAATAAGAATCGAATACATTGCAGAATCGATAACAGTTTTTTATCGCGGGCCTATAGTGCAATATAATTTTCGCGCGGAGAAAAAAATATACAACGAAGGTCTTGGAACCAAGACTAACTGTGAACTAGCAAACTGACACAATTCAAAAGTGCAAAAGGTATATTGCGATCCGACTCATTCATAACACCAATAAGACAGCCACGTGTTAGGGGTCCGGATACAAGTATATGAATTAACTAATGAGGATAATGAAATCAGTTGTCTGAGAAAAGTAATTGCCGAAGATTCCTAAGGAAAACAGGTAGAGTGTGGTTTGAATCAACAGAAAAAAAGAGGTTGAATATACAGTGATGCTTGATTTGACGGGTCGAAATATACAGGGGCGAGCTTATCCCAAAACAATGTTTTATTACATGTGAAAGAACGACTGTGCGCAAATTTCAATCACCAGGAACCATAATAAATTTTAAACTATTCGTAAATTAGCAGAAAATGTGAAAGAAATGCAGTCAAACCTTAATAGCCATGTTTTGTCAATGAAAAGTACCGTGACTGTGATTCTGTATTGCGCTATTATTGCAACGAAATATCAAGCGAGTTTCTTTAAAGAATTTACGATCGACATTTTATGTTATCATTCAACTAAAAAGGCATGAACATAAACAAAACGATGAAGTCTCCAACCACATCACAGCTCTATTATGATGCTTGATTGCGGTAAATGCCAAGTGACAGACACTAACCTTCAAGTCACGTTCTTGAATCCTATCACGAAAGGAATCCTCAAAACTCGAGCAGATTGCTGGCTGAAAAAAATAGCAACAACAACGATTTACTAAAAAATCCGCCCGGAGATAACTCCAGAGGAGGAGGCATAGCTGAATTTTACAAGTAAAACTCTCTCTGTCTGGATTGATTATTTCCAGTGAACTATACAACGGCCTGAATGGACTCACGCAATCGTTTACAATTTCGAATAAAAATAATTTCTCACAAATATGATTCTATTCTTATTTTATCCTTAGGAAAAAAAACAAAAACAAGTTTAACCGTAAAAAGGCCGGGTTATTTAGACCATCTCTCAGCCGTGGAGGGGGAGGGTGGAGGATTCCGCCCCCTAAAATCTCGGCCATCGAGTGATGACATCGAGTCATGAACATACCCGAGAAATTTCGGGACTATAGGTCAAAGGGTTATGGAATTATGGCTAATTAACTATTCATAATATGTACGAATGGTAATTCTGCTCTGTGTATACGACGTATATAGGAAAATTCAGTTTTCACGGCGCGTAGCGCCGGATTTTAACAAAATGTTTTTAGTATCAAAAGATGCGCAAGGCTCGAGGCTAAAAAGTCATAACAGCTCAGGTTGCGATTTATTTTTCAAAGCTATCGCGGACAAAGTTTAGGGGGGGGGGGCGGATTCTGCCCCGGCCCTTTTAGGGTTAAGACATGCACGTTTATTCGCAAATGCCCGGAAAAGTAACTACCGGTTTAATAAACCATTATCATGTTGCGGCCATCTTGAGTTTTTTCCCTTTTAAATCAACGTAAGCAAAGCGAGGTTGGAGGAAAAATAGTCTGGTTCCTTTTTTGCACACAATAATTATCATTCACTACTGTTATTGGATACAGGGAACATGACTTAAATGGTGGCAGCATGATGAAGGTTTATGACAGAATCTCAATGCTCAAAATGAAGATAGGACTGGAATCAAATACCCTGTGAAAATTGTATAAAAAACCTTAACATGGAATGGGTTTTGAAAATAATGTCCCCGCGTGCGCATTGTTTTTAATACGTGTGTTTGCAACGGAATCCTTTTCCAAGACTGAATTTCAGGCCAATACATTGTGCATACATTCTTTTCCAACATATATAATCCACTGGGCTTAAACTTCAACAGGTTAGTTGTTATGCACCCTACTTCAGATTCTATAGAATTTGGTTGCATATAACAAAATAGCATTAAAGGAAAATGATAATATATTCCTCTAAAATTGCTTGAATTGTTGTTGTATGAATCACAATGAGCTTACATTTTCTACATTGTTAAGGGAGTCGATCTCATACCAAGGAAGTAGTGGCGGTAATATTACAGGTGGACTACCATAATCAAGTTACAGTCGTTAAAACAATGAATATTTGGGTATGAGAACTCAGGGTACTGGTTTGACTATTACCGTCAGCCACCATCTGTCTGTCAACCGAATGTGTATTAAAATCTTCAGGAATTGTGAACATCTGTACAACCACTCAACATTCCAAATGTTAATCAAAATTCCACTATCGTTGTTCGTAAAAAAAAAAAAAATCAACAGAATCTCAGTGGCATGCTGAGTGGAACCCTACATGCAAACATGATGACTGAATTCATGCCAGAGCTTGTGCTTCAATTTTTTTAGGGAGTCAGTAAAGCAGAAGCCCGGCATAAAAAAAAATATGTACAAACATCAACTGCATACACTGATTTCTACAAATGAATTCACGCGGGAACCATACAAGTATAACTAATGGTTTGTAAAACTCACCTAGCAAATCTCGTTCTTGCGGTTCTTACAGTCAGGTCTCTCTCTCTCGACTTGTCTTCTGAGGCTGAAGAAGAGCAGTGGTCGCCTGTGAGGGGAAAAGCAGGCGCTCGTGCCTTAAATATTACCATCGATTTCCTGAGCAGTGACTGAGGAAAATGGCCCGGTTTGTGATTGGTCCCTGCGCACTGTCAATCACGTACCACTGACTCGCTTCATATTAATGAGACGGATGTTATAAGTTGATGTGGTCCAGGCTATATAGTCACTATAAAAACTTAGATCACCGACACTGAAATAGTCGCATCTTATTGGCAGATATCGTATGGATGTCGGTGACACATCTAAAACACGTGTTTTGTGATTGACACTCATAACCTGTCAATCACAGACCACTCGCTTTTGATCATCGACTAGTAGGGTGACTAACTCTGATTGGTGGATAGAAAAGTGACGTACCCCGGCCGTGATTGATTCAATGTGCAGTCGGCACTTCAGTCTGTTAAATTGTGAGGATATATATTCGGGATTTTATGAGAAATTAAATCTTAGGAAAGCCAGCGGTAAAACTAGGGTTTAAGTTCGCGGGGGGGGGGGGGTTAGTGAGAACCCGGGATGTTTTTGTTCTTCAAATGGTGCATTTAATACCTTCAAATGAAACGTATTATTACAACAGTGCATTTCCACATAAGGATTTTAAAATGTGTGGGGGGTGGGGATGGGGGGCGGGCGGGCACAGGCTTCCACTGGAGGAGGAGGGGAAGAACATGTCCCATGTGTCCCCCATAGTTGTGCGCCTGGGGCGCCTGGGTAAGGCTTTGCTATTTAATTGAGACGTTAAGGAAATAGAATAAATACGAGTTGGAAGAAAGTTAAATGAACTTCGATAAACTGTACGCATCATATCCGGTCCGCGTATCACTGCGGCCCTCTTACGGTGGAAGTGCGTTTCTGAGCTTGCGTATCTCTAAGTCCGAATAATCAGTCCCAGAAATGTAAGAATGTATGACCGGTGATGATGAACCTTAAAACCACCCATTCACGAGCTCAAATAATGACAAGGTTCAACAATAGCATGTACAATATTTCAAGATAATTACCCCCTCTCTTGATATAAACAAAAAAAGGCATGTATGGTTTGACCAGATTTCTGGTGTTTGTTATTGTATGACTTCCGCATAACGATTTATTCTGAACTAGGTTTGGTGATATCCGAACAAATAAATCACACTAGAACTGTGCAATTCTGTATATCCAACATTATCAAATTATAACAATCTCTTAAGCAAAGCATTGCGACGATGGAGGTCGGGTGGGGTAGTTGAACGACCACACGCCTCGCTCCCCAACCCGGTGGGAACAAAGATAATGACGAAGCTACTGATCTAATTAGGGGCTAAATTAATGGCCATGTTCCCAAGCCGGGGACGAAGCCTAGGTTTACAAAACACTCGAAGTCACAAGACCCAAAATGGTGTTTTCTAAACTCCGGCTACGTTCCGTTTCCGGTTTCGGGTATGAGGTTTTGCAATGGAGCTGGATATGGATATGGAATGAAGCCGGTATTTGAAAAAGTCACTCTCTCCGCGTTTAAAATTATAGTCTTCGTTAAAAAACGCCTGGCTGTTTCGCCACTCGGTCAAAAACCGGCGCAGCCAGGCCATTAGTTTTGACCAGCAGAGCAACTTCCTTGTTATTATTTGGGGAACCACCAATTTGAAAAATGAGAAAACCCGGGGGTTTGGGGGAGTGTTTGGTGGGGATGGACAATACCTGACTATTGGGGGCACCTTTGTACAATGCATGTACAGTACATTACGCGTACGTATATTGTTAATGCTTGAAATAAAGAATGTAATGCAAACAAACACAAAACAATAAACATGTTTATGGCTGTCTTATTTGAAATCCGGTCAGTGAATAAATAATCATATCGGCCAAAAAAAAAAAATAATGTGAATGTGATAGGTGCAGAAAATCATATGTTAGTAGTCAATGACGAAAATAATAGAAAAATAATGAATATTAAGTAATTGAGCTGATTTTCTGTTACAAGTCATGTACAGCGTGTCTTAACAAAACGATGTAGACAAACAACATTTTTGTTTCTGAGGAAACTATATATATATTTTTAAACACCATGTCATGATATAGTTTTTTTAACCAAAAACAAGATTTTTGTTCTGTGATTTTGACCTTTTGTTTAAAAATTACGTATGCAAAGCCCATAAAGACTGTCAAAATCTTGGGACGATTGCGTCATTAACATTGATGAAAATTGAGCCGATGATGGATCCATTGCCCAGGATACCTTCCCGAACAACAAGTTTGTCCTTTGGTTGTGCGAAATGTCCGTTGGTAGGTTGTTCATTTGAACATAATCTTCTGACATTGTGTGTGTTTACGTTTCCATCTATTAGAATGTAGCTTCATGCCCATGATGTCCCGAAGGAATCTGTCTTTGCGATAAGTTAGGCCCCGTGGGTTAATTACAAGATTCTTCTTCGTCGATAGCACTCCTCCTCTGCATGACGTAGGGGTGCCAATTCTAGTCTTGTGATCCGGTAAAGGTTACTGGGCTGATGTTAGGCAGCGTATTTACGTATTTAATCAGAGAATATTAAGGGGTGATTTGTTAACATTTGGACAGATGGTTTGAAAATTAAAGAAAGCAATCTCTATTTTATGTGCCGCTAGGGGCGCCCTTTTCGGATGATGACGTCATCACACTGTTTTTTTTTGTCTGGTATTCCTCATTTAACACTTTCATAATTGTGTATGTGTGAAGTAAAATGATTCCGCTTTTGAGTTATATTCGGATGTTATTGCACTTTCGGTAACACCGGAAGTGAAGGTTAAGCGGTTCTGTGTCCGGGAACAAGAAATGTTTGTCACGGCATAGTGTACAACCTCACACAAAAAAACGAATATGATACTGTGTTTAGTTCAAAAGATATAACACAAACTATTTTGTCAAAATTTGCCCTTAAATCGCTTGTAATTTGATACCCGATGACGCCATGATGACGTTACAAAGATTATAGCATATTCATAACATGGTTCAAGTTCACACTAGTTTTTATGATCATAGCGTAAACAGTTGGGAAGAAATTTTGCTTTGTTTTGATTTTAGGCTAAAGTCTTCATTTTTAAATCACGTAACTTTGACCTTCCGGTGGACCAGGAAGTTAAGGTCAAGCGAATTTACGTACAAAAATGTTTTATACAAGAAACATGTTTATCAACTAATGGTCTATTTGACTACAAAGTTGGAACATAAATGATCATTTTGTTTAAGAGTTATATGTGAAAGTATTTGGCCACTTTTCCCTCTAAAATCGCCTGTAATTTGACACCTGCTGACGTCATCATGACGTCACAGTAATATGCGCCACTTGGAATGAGGGTCGATATATACTGAAAGTTACAAGTTCATATCATAAACTGTTTAGGAGAAACCCCGCGGAGACGTATTGTCCCGAAAAAAAGAAAAAAGAAAGAATGAAGGATTAATCGTTAACAACTCCAAAGAGTGGTTGGGTTGTGCTCGACCACTCAATAATATATAACGAAGCTGTTAAAATTAAATTCTAAAAAGTAAATATTTTTTTTACGGTGCAAAAGTCAAAAATCAATATCCAATAAAAGTATTATAATCAAAAATAAAATAAGTAAATGAGCTGATTTCAATTAAGTAACGTTCTGATATTTTAATAACAAAAAGAATACTTGCCCACCTGAAAATGGCAGGTAAAGTTAACATTTAATCCTTAAAGAGAGATATTTCTAATATTAACATGTTTTGTTTACATTAATCTGTAAATTGCCAAGAACACACTTTCTTGGGATCCCCTTTTTGCCAACAGACCTCCATGAGTACGGACGCTGCCGGAATTCAGGTGCGAACCGCGGGTTATTGTTTAATTATTGATGCATCCGTTTTGCATTTACTATTTTGATGATTTTTTATATTTTGATGATAAGTTTTTTGTTCCTTCGGTAGGCTCCAATGTAAGAATCCTGTTGATCTTACCGGTGTATGATGAGTTTGTTACTGCATTCATTTGGGGACGTTGAACAATTATAGTGGACAACAGGGTCAACAATTCCCGAAGGTCCACAATTGACGATCGTGTACAAAACATATTTAAGGTCTTCCTAAAAAGTTAGTACAAACAAAAGAGTGACAATATAGGAGGTTCAAGATTGCAGGAAATACACACTTGTGTGTGTTTGCGCTTACAACGGAACGCGGGAGAACCACATGCGTTCATAAGGTGATTTTCTGTGCGGGTGCTATCCGGAGTGAGTCAAAAAGAAAGGGACAGAATTAGGAAACAAATACATATAGAGGCCTATGGCTCTCCCACTTCATAAAAAATACAGGCATATTGTACATTTTTATTGACTAATAACTGTGACAATTTCACGTAAATTGCATACTCAATTCACAAGTTAAGTCTATTTTAATTTGAGGATCACAAAACTCAGCAGTTCACCACTGATCATTTACCGTTCTACGAACTGATGAATACTGGGGCGGGAACTCCACGGGCCAACCAAAGTCTGTTAAGTCTGACACCTATTAGGGTGAAGACAATCTTCTCAAACCAAGGCTCTTCCCCAGACGAGAGATCACTCAGAGGTGCAGGTCCGTTATGGTGGAAATCTACCGCCGATTGTGAATGATATTAATTATTACCCTTTTTCAATTAATTGCACAATAAATCTTTTAACAAAAACACCGGAAGCAGAATTGTCGGTAATCTCAAGCAACAACGATCATATTTTATTCAACAATAATCAATAAATATACAGTACTTGAAATTAATAGGCGTGCTTGTTTTATTATCTGGGTCCTTTAACTATTGGAGAGATGAGCCAAGCGTACTGCACGCAGCAGCAATGCGCAACAGCATCCAAAATGCTCAACAATGTCAGCAATGCATCACAATGTCATCAATACGCGCCAGCATCAGCAATATACAGTAGCGTAAGCAATTAATGTACAACACAAACGCAATGTACACCAGTACAGCGTTGTACCCGCTACGCATCAACCATGCCCGCCAGTATTAACAACGTACAGCTCTTTTAGCCTAGTGTACCTGCAACACATCAGCTATTCATACTAGCGTAGCCCAAACGCAGCAAATACAACTTTGTACAACTCGCGCATAAGCATTGCACACCCGCAGAGCACAAGTAAACTACCTCCTCTCTGCTCGCTGTCCGCAGCTCAACTCCTTGTAATTACGTGAGTATACAGCGCTCACGTACGCGCATACGTGTGCATGCACTAAACCATGCACTGCACTGCCCCGTGCCCCTTTGGCAACCAATCGCATACATGCAGCAGCTCGGGGAGCGCTAAGCTCCGCCCAGTCACCTACAATTGCGCATTCACAACGCGAACTGGAAATATACTGATAATGTTGTGTCAACAAACTTCCCCCAGTCACGCACACACAGTGCACTTACATTTTTGCAATACAAATGACGTAGAGAATAAATTGGCTACTAAGTCCACACACTTTCCGTCATTAATACCCATTAAGTGCAATGAAACTTGGACGTTTATTCCCCTCGATGAATGGAGGAGAACTTGCAAAGGAAAAATAAACATACCGACAATTATTTAACAAAAAATAATAACTTCTTCCTCATGTTCAAAACACAACATTTGATGATTAAAAAATAAAGTTTCAGTCCTGATCTAAATGATTCATTTGTATTTGAATACTGGTGTGTACTCTGTAATTGTCACTGAGCTCAAAAGCTTACACTGTCATTCCATGAACAGCTTTGAAAATGGATTCGTTTAGTAAAATGTGCATAACGTCTGATAGCATGGATTGATTTCAGTAATTCTTCTTCTTTTTCAGATGAGTGGAACAACATGCTGTTTTAAGATATACTTCATCGGTGTTTGAAATTTGATTGTTTTTTTTTTTGGAAAAGAAATAATTTGGGTCACTTTCTTTTCGACTCACCCTGTATACATATTCATCAGAGAGCTACTACCTCCCGGATTGAAGGTCGATACAACTGCAGTTTGTGGGCTCGTTGTATCGCAGAAATTGGTCGAAACTTATCTTGCTCGACTTGGGAATATTCCTTGCATCTAGAGGACAGGGACTTGCAACAGAATGGTTTCATCTTTCCTCCAATTCATATATCATAAGCCATTCAGATATGTCATTTTATTAACCGAAACCTGCTTGTTTGTATTGTAGGGGGTCCTACTGGGCTCTTGTCCACCAAGTCCAGCAAAACGTAAGAAAAGGGGACACACCGTGAGACGGGATTCCTAACTCTGGATTCCGGTCTGGAAGTCAATGTCGTTGCTTGCTCCAGCGGGGCTGCTTTCGCCGGGGGGATAGTGCCGCTCCGGCTCGGTTGCCGTCACCTGAACATGAAGGTCAGTGTCTTGTGGTCGATAGTCCGTGGTCTGAGTTGCTGTCCCGGCAGTACGGCGGTCGATGAGTTCAGCGTGCTCCGGCTGATCGGCATGCACCAGCGGAGCCGTCCACAACGGTGGATCAGTGTGCATCGATGGAGATGTCAGCAACGATGAAACTATCGATTTCCAGCTAAAGTTCTCCGCAGCAGTTGCATCAGGACTGGAAATGTCGGTGCATCCACGAACCTCGATCCGATGGACAGCCGCCATGCTCGCCAGTATCACGGGATGGGGCTCCACGTCAACAGCAGGGCTATCATCGCTCGCTGCGGCCTCCCTACTCGTGGTCTCCCCATTCACGCGACAACCCAGTCTAGCATCAACTTCTGCCCCCGGACCGCTGAACAGGCTTGCTCGTCGTTCATCTTCATCCTGATCCGCACTGGTAGAATCATCGGAGCTGTACATCGTTTCCAATTCGACGATTATTTTATTGATCATCTGCAACACACCTACCGCTGAAGCAGTTACCTGTGGATTACGTCTGTCCGAGGAATGGGCTGATCCACAAATCTGCCGCTCCAAGGAGTCTCCCACCTTCCGAACGTCAATGATGACATCGTTGATGGCGTCCACGATCTCAACTGCGGCTGTGCTTTCCGTCATTTCCAGTCGGTCCAAAATCCCGTCAATATCCCACCGCAGCCACCATTTGTAGCGGGATCCTACCGGGCTCTTGTCCGCCAAGTCCAGCAAAACGCAAGGGGACACACCGTGAGACGGGATTCTTAACTCTGAAAGAAGATCTCATTTATTTCGCCAAGCGGACTCTGCGGGCAACTTGCCGCACCGCTACCAGAACTGCAACTGATCAATTCCCAGCATAGACATGCACACAGTCTGAACAAATGTATACAAATGTAGCAACTTTACCCAACCCTGGAATCCAGCCAAGTTCTTCCCGCGCAATTGAACAAAAGAACCCCACTTAAGGCCAAAAAAAAAAAGTCTCCGGTTTCTGGAATGGCGCTTGCCCCAAAAGTGGTGCGGCGACGCGGCTTTTTTTTTTTTTTTACCTGTTTTTTTTTTTTTTTTGCTTCAAATGTCGGCTGATGACTGCAAATAGTGCCCGACTAAACTTAGTGCAAATATATGGGAGTCCAGAGAGGCAACATAAATCTTATTCTCGATCATAACCCCATCTAAAAACACGTTAAAATTGTGCAGCAGCAGAATTCCAGTCAAACCAGTGAGTTTGGCGGTTTAGAAACATCATCTTGTATTGAAAAAAAAACCTTTTTCATTTTGCCGACGCGCATGGCTACGGCGACGCGCGCGCATACCAGAAACCGGAGACTTTTTTTTTTTGGCCTAAGCAACCTATTTTGTAGAGCCTATTTCCAGAGCGCGCGCCAGCAAGACCCAAAACCAGGTCAGGTGCACGCCGCCGGAGCCCCTCTGCCGGGGCACTAGTGCTAGAAAGCAATGACAACAACAGTGTGCATTGACTGTCCGTTACAGTATTATATGAATGGGGTTTGGGTAGTAGAAACAAAGGTAATTTGTTGGTTATGATTCCCCCCACTACAGCAATGGTGCCAACTATGTTTGGGACGATTCCATGAATGGGACGAATATCCAACTACAGTTGGAATCTCCCTAGATGTCCTACGAAACTTAAAGAAGAAATTAAATATATAGGGGTTTGAATCTCTGGCCGAATCACCTACTGAGCTGATATTTCTGAGAGTCGATCATTTTACAAATCGGGAGACCGCTAATATAGGTCTACAGACAATTTTTTTCAAGCTATTGTAAGTGATTGTTGTCACTGTTATTAAATCAATCGAGCTCCCTGAGACTAGATAACCAGACGATTACACAGTGAAAGATATACAGGTTGTATAGGTTCGAAGAGCTTGATAAGTAAATCACTCGCGTAAAAATATATATTGGACAGCATTTCATTTTAAATGTAATTGTTATTCCCAGTTCCAGTCGGATAAAATGTTATATTACTTTGGAAAAACAAAACACTGGTTCATTCCTATATCTTTGTATTGACAGGAAAGTTTTACATTAAAATTGGTCACCTTGGTATGGGCCAGACTGATAATGAAGAGGCAAGAGGAGCTGAAAGTCTGGTTCTGTGGTCGAGTTAACAGGATCACAGCCGAGAGATTAAGATACATAACATGACTCCAGGTAGACCTAACTCTCTAGTTTACAAAGACCTGGGGACCAGATGGTTTAGACCCAAAACTGTTCCATATCTATGAACATCTCTTCAGATTGAAATACAAAAAGGGCACTCTAGTCGGGATTCGAGTTACTGCTTTGATATGTTCGATTGAATACATTTCACTTTATTTCGTCTTGTCCTTAGTTTCCGCGGGATATAGATAAAATAAGGATAAATTTTCACTCTTTGAAAAGTCGTAAAAGATAATCTGTTCACAATTAGTTGACCTTTCTGTTACTTTCATAATTCAGTCATAATTACATTAGCTTCCCTGTTCGTATAAATACCAGGACTCATCAGTCTAATTCTCCCTCCCAGATCTAAATCCTGTCTCGTCCCGATCCCACATGTCAATACACGTGCCTGGCTTCTCCTACTGCGACACGGCCAGTCCTGGACTTGTGTCCTCGTTGGCGGTAATGGGTTTGGAGCTAATTCCTCGGATGGTATCGGCTGCATGGGAGATAACATGATTCTCAATGCAGACTTGGACCGTACTATGCCGGGGCTGTGATGTTCATGATGCAAGTCAAGTACAGGATTTAACAGTACACCAAAACAAATGGATATGCATCGCCAGTCTGGCTTAGTGCTATAGCAGTACTCGAACTGCTCGAACTGAGTTTTACATAATGTCGCGACTTATCTGTGACTTTCTTTTCACAAAACGGGCGTTGGCAGAATTAAAATAAGTGGGAGGGAAGAGAGGAGGGGGCACAGCTGCATGCATCCACATCAGCATTGCCAGTCGCAATGGCGTTGGAATGTTTCTGGAAATGGAGGGCCACAATTCAAACGCCTCTGAAGCGAGGTGTCCAAAATAATGTGAAAAAAAGACAAAACAAACTTCAAAAGAGACAATACCCACTCCCCCACTTCTGCCACATATGCGAGTGATTTTGATGAGGTTGGAATAATGGGGACTCCGGTACAACTCTTACCTATCCAGTCTCACTCTCATACCAATCGTCAACCACCCCGCCTTAATCTCGTTGAACGCCTGCCCTTAACTCACCCTCAATCACCCCACCCTACATCCAAACATCTGTATCAACATCTATACCCTAAAGCATCATCACCCCCCCCCCCCCCCACACACACACCACAACCAACGCCAACCCTTTATCCCGTCCCTACTCAACCCCACCCACCTCGGCCCATACACACGCTTAATAACCCATTTATCTTCAACCCCCACCCACCATCAAACCCCACCCACCCTCAAGCGAATCTGCGCCTGAACTTAACCCCAGTCCCAAGTTGAATCATCTCGACACTCAAAACACACACAATTTGATTTTGTCTGCAATAACTATTTTAATATCGAAACTACAGCGATAAATGTATTATTTTTTTACCATGAGCATCTTCAGAAAATATGTTTATGAGAGGCAAATTTGGGATTCGATCGTTCATGACAACGATCAATGATTCAAGTATGTCTTTGTACTTTTACTTCTCTGTGAATTCGATTAAAAAAAAACAGTGAATACAGTATTATGAAAGTGTTTGGAACCATACATAACGTCCAGCCGAAAGAGTTTAAAAAGTTTTAAAAAGAAGCATGTAGTTTTTTACATTATCAAAAGCTGGAGTTTTCAAAACTATTTGCATTTTCTGAGTATAGTTATATTCGATACGTATCACATTACTTCGTGTTGTAAACAGAGCGATTATAATCGTAGCAACAGGCTTTAATACAAACACAAGTGTTTTCTTGTCTCTTTGTGGTGATATTGCTACCTTTAACAACCAACATTGTAATTAAATCATAGATACTTATTTCTTTATAAGAAATAAACTTAAATGAGCTGTGATAAGCAAATGTAATTAAAATATTTGAATTTCTTATTAACATGGGAGGGGAAAAATAAGTAACTTATGGTGTCGGAAATTCAAGAATGTTTCGGGTCATGTTGTGCAATTCAAAATGCACGTTAAAAAAAAAATCGGATTAATAATTGATATCGGGGCGTATCTCCGCCCATTTAAGGAAAAGCCTCAAGCCCCTTATCCAGAAACACACCTTTTTCAATTAATTGAAGTATGGACGAGACATATTTTATTGGAAAATCAGTTTTGAGCCGGTGTCTGAAGACATGCTTACGAGGACAAATATTGACACTTTTGTAAACTGATCATCGGCTGCCTTGTCAGACTTTGAATTGGTTTTATGCAAAGAATGGGGGAAAATGGCCAGAATGCATATGAATTACAGAAATATCTCCCCATTAACAAACAATGTAATATTTGCCTTATTCACACAAAAATGGCGACCATTACGATACAGGATGTTTTGTGACAACTCTTCCATTTCCAATTATTACATGTGTATACCAACGTTGCAAACAGAATGTTTAGTTTATTTTAGTTTATTCAATAATAAGTAAACAAATTATTGATGATGCCTGTAGACATGCAGCGCTACAATGAAGTACCATCAAAAACCCTTCGTGAATCAAATACCGTAAAATAGATCTACGAATGCGCTAATAACAGTACCAAAATATGCATGTAAAACTATTTTAAATAATATCGAAATAGTTTCAATTTCACAATTACTCGGAGTAGTGATCGAATGTTTGTCTATTCGGGGTAAAGGAGGAAGCCACTAAACGAGGTGTAATGATAGGTGGGACCACTACACGCCCTACCGAGCAAAGTCAGATACACCGTGTCTGCTCGCTGCAGAACCAGCACCGCGCTTCCAGACATTTGCTCATGGTGACTTGTATCATAGCTTTGGCCAGAGGCAACCCAGTCGTTATTTTTTCGAAGATGAATGTATGCAACAACGCTGGTGTCATGAACTTTGCACACAGAAAACATGAACACGTAGGTGCCCGGCAGAGTACACGTGAACGTGCCGGTCTCGAGATCGAAGCTGGTACCCGGCAGAGGCGTCTCGGTCTGCTGGAAGGGCAAACGGGTATCGTGACTCGTAGATGCATCCGAGTTGCTCGTCCTCACCACAGTAAATGCTACCCGCTGGTTGGATTCGTCTGGTGTCTCCCCTGGCTCACCCTTCTGACCTTTGACACCAGCCTGACCGGCTGCTCCAACAAGACCTGGCGGGCCTCTCGGACCTATCTTGCCGGGCAGGCCAATCCCATTATCACCTTTAGACCCAATGTTCCCAGGTGCTCCTCGCTCACCCATAGGGCCAATAGGGCCAATCTCACCCTTTTGACCTTGCTGACCTGCAACGCCCTTTGACCCCGGCTGACCGTACGGCCCAATCTGTCCTGCTGGTCCAGGCAGACCTGGTATGCCGGGTATTGCAGCAGGTCCCTGGCAGCACTGCTGACACACCTGAGACACAGGACCATCACCGTCCGAGGGAACCGGCCCAGTAACGGAAGCTCGGAGCTTGACAGAGTTACCCAGAAGGAGCGCGATTGAAAGAGCGGTTATCACGCAAATGTTCATCTGTAAAGGAACAAAAAACATAAAAAGGAAACACAAAAAATATGGAAACAAATGGGGCAAGCTTAGAGACAACTGTTGAGGTCAGAGAAACTGTGGAAATCACATCACAGTATGACTTTTGCAAACTTGTCGTTTAAATAAAATAAACAACAAATCATTACACATTTACCATTTCAAGTATGTGAAGATTTTATATCCTCAATCTTAAATCTGATCAAGTTCGACAAGCTTTCCTTGAAACTTCTCATTGAATGCAAATCATTGCTCGTAGACAACATTTGATGTACAATGTATTGAAGACATTGGTGTAAAACGCCACATATTCTATGACGAATCCGTCCTTTGACAGATTCGAGTGATGGATCTGCCTTTCTGAAATGAATGATTTCATCGAGGTCTAAATTGAGAGTGTTATACCACAAAACCACAATACCACGGGACGGCGAGGGGGGGGGGGGGCATTGCTTTCCCATTCTATTTTCCATATGCAACTGCCACTTTCCCTTAAATATAGGCAGAAATGTGTTATGGCCAATAATCTACCGGAATGGTAGCACTAAGGTAACCACAGAAAGGCGATGTAATACTTATCTAGGCTATTTTTTAGTGAAAATGGTATTTGGCCAAAATGTCTACATTGTGTTTAATTTATCAAAATACCTTCAGATTTGGAACAAACAGTGCATAGACCATTATCAATCTAAGTAAACAAAACTTTGGCATCGACATTAACCGGAAGAGGACGTTATATTAATTTCACTTGTTTTGTGGTAAAATCGTCATTGTTTGTGATTTTTCCTAAATTTGATTTTATTTCTACCAAAAATGATTGATATTGCGGTTTTATCAATGTGTCTCATTTAATTTGTACATGAAGGAACGATCGAAAAAGTACTTGGAAACCAAGGAAATTGCGAAGAAAGGTGAAAAGCCGCGTTTTTCTCCAATGGAGGTCATATTGGATTCCCCACATGCAATGTAGTCCGTCACGTGACCATGAATATTTTTCTTAAGTGAATATTTAATAGGTTTAGGCAAAGAAATCATGGATTTGACTGAAACATTGCTTATTTCAAAGTTTGTGTTAAAAAGATACCAAGTTTGATAATAATTGATGTTTTAAATCGGTTGTCTTATGGTTGTCTCATTCTACGGATTTTATTTTGATACCATATTGATCCCCGGTAAAAGTTAGAAAAAGACTCTCATTTAATTTGTTCATGGGGGAACGATCGAAAAAGTACTCCGAAACTAAGGAAATTGCGAAGAAAGGTGAAAATTAAAAGCCGCGTTTTGCTCCAATGGAGGTCATATTGGATTCCCCATATGCATTGTAGTCCTTCACGTGACCATTAATATTTGACTTAAGTGAATATTTAATAGGTTTAGGTAAAGAAATCATGGATTTGACAGTCATTGAAAATTCGCTCAGGGATAACTTGGAAGAAATCATGGATTTGACAGTCATTGAAAATTCGCTCAGGGATAACTTGGAGGCTGTCGGGACAGGCAGGCAAAGTTGCATTTCACTTATAAAACAACGAGAAGATAAAATCTGATATTCTCTTAGGTGTAATGTAATAATTTGGGGGGGGGCGGGGATAAAGGAGGGTGGGGGGTTACTTAATGCGTTCACCAATTGCCAAGACTGGACTCGCGCATGAGTACATTCATACCTTTGTTGAATAGTGATTTGTTTTGTTTATTTCGACGTCAACGAGGTGATCACCATATGCATTGTAGTCCGTCACGTGACCATTAATATTTGACTTAAGTGAATATTTAATAGGTTTAGGTAAAGAAATCATGGATTTGACAGTCATTGAAAATTCGCTCAGGGATAACTTGGAGGCTGTCGGGACAGGCAGGCAAAGTTGCATTTCACTTATAAAACAACGAGTAGATAAAATCTGATATTCTCTTTGGTGTCATGTAATATTTTTTTTTTTTTTTGGGGGGGGGGTGGCGGGGATAAAGGAGGGGGGGGGGGGTTACTTAATGCGTTCACCAATTGCCAAGACTGGACTCGCGCATGAGTACATTCATACCTTTGTTGAATAGTGATTTGTTTTGTTCATTTCGACGTCAACGAGGTGATCACCAAAAGAAATTCTTGAGAAATATAGAAGTTTCTCTGCTCGGGCTCTCCAACGCAAACCCTTTTTTTCTGTTTCGTCTAATAAAAACGAGAAAATATTATTATGTAACAAACTTTTACCTTGGAGTTGCTTTGGCGCATTTCAAGCACAAAACGTCGGCCTGAAATATGTGCATGAGATGTTTTCGGCCTCCAAAAATTCAATTCACAATTTGTACACTCATTTTTTATTCAATATTTTAATGTGTTCGATGTCTCATTTAAAAGGAAAAACAAAAGGTAAATTTGGTGGAACTTGCAGAATGGGAGAGAACTGTTTACGCAAAAAAAGAATGGTTATTAATTCAAACGTGTTTAAATTTGAATTCGTAGCGGTCACAATGTGTATAACTATTCTGCAATTAAATGGGAAACTATTCTTATACCAGGGAAGTATTGGCAAGCATATTATATGTAAAGTACGGGTAGTTAAGTTATAGCAGTTAGAAGAAAACTGTTATATTCCGGATTTAAAATCGGCGCACTGGTTTTAACTATTAGCACCAGTCACGATCTATTTTACAACAAAGTGAGTCTCAGAATATCTGTAGGATCTGTGAAAATCTGTTCCAACTGTAAAACTATTGTTAAAAAAATCAAAGTATCAAGATACAAACAAATATGTCTATTTCGAGCCATGTGAATATAAGTGACACGCTGAGTGAAACCCTGCATGCAGATATGAATGCTGAATTCAGCCGGAAGTTCGTGCTTTAAACTTTTAAGGAGGTTAGCAGAGCAGAAGGGCAGATTTTGAAGAAATATTAACTCTATACATGATTTAAACCCACCTGGATACAACAAATTGAACTTGACAAAAAAACACACAACTGTGCATCATCATGATCCAGTCCGCTTGTTCTGGCGCCCTTTAGTTTTTTTCTGACCCGTGAGACGTTAATCATGTAATGCTTGAAAGTAACTTCATAATCAATCCGGAATAATTAACGTAGTGTGAACTAGCCATTAACACAATTAAACATCTAGTGTGCAAATAGTACTGACATTACCTAATTGTAAATAGCACAACATAAGGCATAACTTTTCATCCTGATTTATTCAACAGATAGGAATGTAAACACAACGCAACAGACGTTTTTGTCTGAAAAGGAAAGGTTTGAATCAACCGGGCAGAAACACGGAAGGACACACGAGGACGGGCTGATCACATTGTTTTTATGAGTCAGGTTTTAAAGTTTCAAGCTTCCAAAGATGTTTCCTTTTTTTGTGCCAAAGAAGGAATATTTGTCATATTTGGATAGAGTTTTCCTACCCAAGCCGGAAATCCATTTGGCACAATTTTTTTCCGTCTACCGTGTGGAGGCCATCTTCGATTTCAAAATTCGGACTTAATTTGTATCATAACTTCGGACCTGAGTTTCATATGAAGTTCATTTTGGTGGCAAACCCCATGTTTTGAATACCAAGGAACCCGAGTACATTATTGTTTATGGTGTACTCCAAAATGGATGGCAGCTATCTTGGATATAAAGAAATGGCCGTCATTTTCGACTTATTTGCATAATAAATTTGGACTCAAATGTCGTACGAAGTCCATTTCGGTGGCAAACCCCATACATATAATACCAAGTAATGTAAATAACACATTGCTGATGATGTATCCCCGATCGATGGCATCCATCTTGGATTTTTCAAAATATCCGCCATCTTGCATTTCATTAACATATATCATTGCACCCGAATGTCGCATCATGAAGTCTATATTAATGGCAAATCCCATGTTTTTGAACGAACTCAAGTAAATCACTGTGGACGGCAGCCATCTTGGATTTCAAAATGGCCGCCATTTTTGAATTAATTTGCATATTAAATTTGGATTTCAATGTCGTTGGAAGTCAATTTTGGTGGCAAACCCCACACATTTGATACCAAGGAATCTAATCAACACATTGAGGCATCCCCAAGGGATGGCAGCCATATTGCATGTTCCAAAATAGCGGCAATCTTGGATGGTAGATGGAAAAAAAAAAGTTACCAGTGCATATCCAGCTTAGGAAGGCAAACTCTATCCAAATATGACAAAAAATCCTTCTTTAGAAAAAAAAAATGGAATGGCCGAAAAACCGACATAATATACTATACTATAGTATTGTTGTTCAAATTCATCCGAAATGTTGAAAGTGTTTGAGCTTGAATCAGCAGGACTCTCAATAAAATTAAACATATTCTAAAAAATGTCTGCAAGGAACTTGATGTAAGACACTCTTGAAAATCTACGGTCAGATTTGACTAGAAACAGGCAAACCTGAACTGAGGTAACATGAAAATTAAAGAAACCAGTCAGTATTTGGACAATTTTGTAAGAGTGTGCAATGGAAGTAGTGGCAAACATTTTTAAGGCAGATGGGAACTTCTAAGAAAAAAATATTTGCTCTTTAGTTTGGTATTGCTTGGACATTCTACCTCAAACATTCGTGGTCTGGATCAGCACGTACTATATCCGGACTAAGAACTGTTATTCAGAAATATCATGCACAACATACTGCCCAGCGGACCTGGTTAATTTCAAACACTTAATTATCGCGTTAGTTATGCTTTTTCGATCAAACAAAATAATTTCTGGATTGGAAATTAGCCCGCTGGTTTAGCCGTTACCAATTGTGTATCAGTGTCATATTAACGAAAGATCGGATTCGATTGAAATTGTGTTCCTAAAAAAAATCTTGTTTTCAGTCACCAAGCAACTACGCCTCAGAAACACACAGAACATGAGAAAATTTCAAGAGAATTATACCCGCGCTGGTTGTTTGGAAAATTATTGTGTTAGCAATGATCTTCGGAATCTAAATCACCATCACATGTTAATTAAAACAATGCGAACAAAAAAGGCAACGTTGAAAAGGGCATGCTTATAGAGACGATTGTCCAAAATGTCAGGCACGTCTCTATACGGTGGGTGAATAGGGAAGGGGCTACCGCACTTCACTAACATCCAGCGACCTTTTTTGTTATAATTTTAACGGAAAAAATAAATCCATTTTCAATGCAAAGAAAAAGAATACAGTCTCCCAACAAATCACCGCTCTATTCTGATGCTTTCTTGTTTTCAAATAACAGACACTCACCTTGAAGTGACGTTCTTGAAGTCTATCACAAAAGGAATCCTCAAAACTCAAACAGATTGCTGAAAAAAAAAATACCAACAAAAAGGGTGTTCACCATCCACTCGGAGATATCGTGGGGGCTGCTGAATTTTACAGGTAAAACACACTCTGTCGTGCGAAACGTGATTTTGATTCATTATTGCAAGCAGAATGCGTTCTCCAACGGCCCTGAGTGGACTCACGCACGATCAATTCAATTTCACGTCTTTATTTATTTTTATTTTTTTTCGGGGAGAAAGGATTTTAAGGGCGCATATTTATATGCCCTTCTGCCGAGCATCCGACAAAGGGGGTATATCAAGCCCAACACCCCACTCGTTGTTCGGAAAGTAAATGCGCCAGCGACAATTTGCAGAATCTTATTCCGACGGTGATTCAAAAACTGCTTGTAGGCCTATATGCAATTCGCAAAAACGCAAAACAAAATTGTTGCAGGAAAAAAATTGTTGTTTCGAACACTCACCGAGCAAATCCCGTTCTTGTCGTTCTGGCAATCAAATCTCTCTCGGGTTGTCGGCTGAAGAAAATGACCGCTCCAGCCTTTATATCTTGCCGTCGATTTCCTGATCAGTGACTAAATGACTTGGCCCGGTTTGTGATTGGCCCCTGCGCGCTGTCAATCTCAAATCACTGACTTGCTCAGTCATATTAATGAGACGGAATATGATATTATTGCCGTTGAGGCTACATACTCCGTATCAAAACGTGTACCACCGACACTGAAATAGCCGGTGGTGGATAGTGTATTGATGTCGGTGACACATCCAAAACACGTGATTTGCAATTGACACACACAACCTGTCAATCACAGACCACTCGCTTGTGATCACCGACTTGTTGGGTGACAACTTCTGATTGGTGGATTGAAACATGACGTACACCTGCCGTGATTTATTCGGATGCTGCTTGTGCTTTGTGCTGCAGGTACGTGCTCTATGTACACTCGCGAGTCGCGAGGCCCCTTCAATGGAAAAAAAAACCACGTTATGCACGCGATTGTACAAAGCAATTGCCAGTGAAGGAAAAGCTGAACATTAGCTAGTACAATGCTTTCGCCATTGGAGGGGGCCTTCCCGATAAAATTGATAGATTGCCCGGATTGGTCTATACATCTCAACAATTCGGTTTGTTCTTTTCGCCAAAAAAAAAAAGAATATAGCTTGAAAATCTAGTGACGGTCTAGTGAAGGTTCCGATCAGTATACCATGATCGTCTTCAGGAGATGAAGACGATCAGAGCATATGATCGGAACGTCGACTTTTTCAACCAACCGGTTCTGTTCAGAACGTAACATCTTCTCAAAAAAAGAGATTTTTACAACCTTCACTAGTTCCTACCACCACCATGCAAAGTTTCAAATCTTCCTTAGCTTAATTGGTAATGTAACAAGAACTTTCAGGGGCGGATCCAGACAGTTTTGCAGGGGGGGGGGGTGTTGTTTCATCAGCAAATCAATGCTGAAATGTGGACAGTTTTTTTTTTGTCTGGACACTTGGCTACGTAAAATTAATAGGCGTGGGGGGGGGGTGCTCGTACCATACTTTTAATGGGGGCGCTGTTCAAATCCAACCATTATAAACACTATATTACAGGATAACGTACAAATACCCCCGTACCCCAGCAGGCTCTGTCCGTATTTTCTGCACAGGCGTAAGTTAATACCAGTATAATTGTTTTGGGGTGTCAGAGCAGGGGAGGGGGGTTAACATTATCCTTTATCAATTTCTATGGATTTCTAAGGGTTTGACCCCTCCCCCGCCCCCCAATCGGAGCCTGATAGTTGATATAACAGCCTGTGTAACTCGAAGTACACGGGATGGCGCAGATGTACTGAACTACCACAATGACACAGTGCAGTGCTAAATATCTGAATTGTAAAGGAAGTTTAAAAGGTCCGCATTTCCTGAATAGGTCTCCTTAGGTTATGACCAACTACCGCATAACAATTCATCCGGAATTAGTTTGATAAATCCAACCAAAATGTTTTATTCCCTGATTTTCTTACGACAATGATTTACCAGCTAATCTGTTAAGAATAAAAACATGACAGTTGCATTTTAATTTGAATCGTATATATCAATCAGCCCAATTTGATTATCGTCAAGCAGTAGAGAAATGACCGATGGCACGACGCCAGAGGGCGCAACGTGACCGATCAACGGTACTGCGATTGGAATGAGGTCAGGTCTAGGAGTAGACACTTGTTACTTTCACCGTCTTCCATGCAAGGAGTCAATTAATTAAGCGTAGGTTTAACACCATACTAGTAGCATTGGGGCTGTCCACTTCAGGGAATATTTGTCAAATATATTCCTGAAAATCTGTCCTAAATTTGCCCGGGGGATAATCTACATACTAGTTCAGGGCCAAAGATTGGAACTAGTTTGAGGGGTGCTTGAGGGGAGGGAAACATAGGTCGGAAATCCTTGGTAAGATTGAAAAGGAAACAGTTCAGGAGGTCGTGATTCCCCTTTAATTTCTCCAGAATAAAAACACCCCCCCCCCTATCGCCAGTGAGTGGCTTAAGTTGCTGCTATTTCTCTCTGATCTGATGTTTTGTTTTGAATGCCGTTTTAGTGTAGTGAAAAAAAATACTGTACAAAGCATTGATAAAAAAGGGCTGATCATTGGGAAAAATAATTATTACTCACGATCATTACCTAGATCTCTTAACCCTAAAAGGACCGGAATCCGCCCCTCCCCCCAACATTTTCCGCGATAGCCTTTTTTCGATTTTTTTGAAGAGCAGCGCCACCTAGTGTCAATTATGTACCTCCCCCGCCCCTCCGGGGTGAAAAATGTGGATTTTTTCAACCGTCATCTCCAAACAAATTCAATGGCCTTACTATTACATTTCAATACAGTCTTCTATTGTAATTCCGGTATCTTTGTTGTGAACTCTTAAAAGATTACACAAATATATCACGTTGTTGAGTTTCAGGAACTGTATTCTTGTCATTAACAAGTGAAAAGTGCTCTCGCGAGACATGCCCGCTCTAAATCAAACAACCCAATCGAACATAGAGGGCGCATGACTTTGATGGTGAGCAATTTCCCAAATCTCGGCCCCTCTAGAGCTCGGTATCTCCCACTGCTATACAATTTGGAAGATTGATGTTCTTAGCCTTCTTGTAGAAGATCCTTAACTGAACTTATTGTAAAAGAAACAACGCTGCACTAGACGATGTTGTGGTGACGTCACTTCCGCAACGGTTCGTTGCCTTTGCAACTGTTTTGTGTACGAATCATCTCTCGACTTGTGGTTTACGTTTTCTTTCTCTGGTATTTTGGTTTTGGATAGCGCCAGAGTTTTGCAACGATAACTCTCGATAAAATGCAGAAAACCTATCATAGATCGTCAGTGCTAAACTGGTGTGCTACCCCACTGCAAATGGAGAGTGTTCTTCTTGGTGTAATACGAACAAAAATCTTCGGTTGTTGCACAAATAGGAATGTGATTTGTTTGCTATATAATTATGAACGTTGCTTTCATTCGAATTTTATTGTTCACGTTCCAAACATTAATTTGTTTCGATCTCATTTTCTTTCTGGTTGGACGAATTCTCATGAAAATCTACTCATATATGTGATACATCAGGAAGAATTATTAGAAATAATTTCAATTAAAGTCACTCAGTAAATCGTGACTTATCACCCGAACTATAGAGTATGTTGTCATGTTCGATGAAATTCATTCGGAATGTGCTTTTCAGGTTTAACACACTAAGTTGTTTCGTTGACATTATTTGTATTGTTTTATAAATTCACATGAAATTAATTTTGCCGAAAGTGACACATCATTAAAAATTACTGCACGAAGTTTCAGTAAAATAATTTTGGTATTTCACAAGTTATTGCTCTAAACAACGAGTAATTTGTTGTATACTAGTGAGGCATCCGTGTTGACGCTGTGTGTGGCGCGCCCTCTATTGAAACAAATTGTATAGTTTTAATCCGCTTGGTACATTTGTCTCCGCGCGAGAGTGAAAAAAAAGGTAGTTGGAAGAAGTGTTGGGGTAAAATGCCCTTTAAAATAGTGAAACAAAGGAGCTTCTTTGGAATAACTAGGGCTATTGCCCAAAAAGGAGTGTAACTTTTTTTGCCGTGAACGTTGCTTTCATTCGGGTTTGATTGTTCACGTTTAAAACACTAAATGTTTCGATCTCATTTTCTTTCGTGTTTAACAAATTTCCATGAAAATATACTCCTGTATGTGATACATTGTGAAGTATTATTGGACGGAAATTCAATTGAATTCACTCAGTAAATTGTGAATTATCAACCAAATCATTTTGTCATGTACGATGACATTCATTCGGAAAGTATTTTGCAAGTTTAACACACTAAGTTGTTTCGCTCACATTATTTGTAACGTTTTGTTAATTCTCATCAAAATAAATATCCGAATGTGACACATTAAAATTACTTGACATTCATTTCAGTATAACACATATGGTATTTTTCAAGTTATTGCTCTACATAACGAGTGGTTTATAAACATGAACGTTGACTTGTTAGGATTGTGGTTTTTTCACGGTTAAAACGCTATGTTGTTTCGGACATACAATGTTTGTTGTTTGACGAGTTCTAGCGAAATTAAACTGGCGATCGTGACACATTATGAACAATTACTCAATGAAATATCGAGCCATTACATTCAGCATTTCTTGAGATATTACCCGAACCATGAGAGTCTTCTTGTTGCCCAATACTAGTGGGGCATCCGTGTTGACGCTGTGTAGGCAGTAGTGACCACTGTGCATGTGGCGCGCTCTCTATTGAAAAAAAATACATACATAGCATTGAACCGCTCGGTACATTTGTTTCCATGCGGGAGAAATAAAAAGACAGAAAAATATTGTTGGAAAAAAGTGTTTTGGGTTAAATGCCCTTGAAAAAAAAAAGAGAAATGAAGGAACTTCTTTGAAATTTCTTGGGTTACTGCACCAAAATGAGTGTGACTTTTTTTGCCATGAACGTTGCTTTCATTAGGTATTTTGTAATAAAATTGTTTCGTTCTCATTTTCTTTCGTAGTTAGCAAATTTCCATGAAAATATACTCCTGTATGTGATACATTGTGAAGTATTATTGGACGGAAATTCAATTAAATTCACTCAGTAAATCGTGAATTATCACCCGAACCATTTTGTCATGTACGAGGACATTCATTCGGAATGTATTTTGCAGGTTTAACACACTAAGTTGTTTCGCTGACATTATTTGTAACGTTTTGTTAATTCTCATCAAAATAAATGTCCGAATGTGACACATTAAAATTACTTGACGAAATTTTAGTATAATGCATATGGCATTTTTCAAGTTGTTGCTCTAAATAACGAGTGGTTTATAAACATGAACGTTGACTTGTTAGGATTGTGCTTTTTTTCACGATTAAAACACTAAGTTTATTCGGACATATTATTTGTGTTGTTTGACGAGTTCTAGTGAAATTAAACTGGCGATCGTGACACATTATGAACAATTACTCAATGAAATATCGAGCCAATACATTCAGCATTTTTTGAGATATGGCCCGAACCATGAGTGTCTTCTTGGTGCCCAATACTAATGAGGCATCCGTGTTACGCTGTGTAGATAGTGGCGACCATTGTGCATGTGGCGCGCCCTCTATTGAGAAAAATATATATAGCATTGAACCGCTCGGTACATTTGTCTTCATGCGGGAAAAATAAAAAGACAGAAAGATGTTGTTGGAAAAAAGGGTTTTGGGTTAAATGCCCTTGAAAAAAAAGTGAAATGAAGGAACTTCTTTGAAATTTCTTGGGTTACTGCACAAAAAGGAGTGCGACTTTTTTGCCATGAACGTTGCTTTCATTAGGAATTTTTTTTGTACGTTTAAAACAATAAAATTGTTTCGATATCATTTTCTTTCTTGTTGGATAAATTCCCATGAAAATATACTCCTGAATGTGATAAATCATAAAGAATATTTTTATCATGTACGATTACATTCATTCGGAATGTATTTTCAAGTTGAACACACTTTTAGCGGAACAGATAACATTAATTGCAGGTGGCGCTATTCAAAAAGGGGCAAAGTAAGACGCTGTCTGAAAACAGGGGGGCGTTTTGGCGGTCATAACCAATAATTCGTTCGGTGGTTTCTCTTTGGTTAATTGTTTTGGGGATTTGAGTACTACATGATCACGCGTAATTCTAACCAATTAAAATTGCTGAAGAAATACACCGACAAGAAACTACTGAACCAATTCTTGGTTATGACTGCCAAAACGCACCCCAGGTGCAGTTCACGTTCGCTCGATTCCACCGCCCTTCTGGGAGAGGGCGGTGGGGACGAACGAACAGTTCAAGTTAACCTTTTATTTAGCAGCAACAGGGGGCGCCGTTCAAAGGACTTTACACCGTTCGATGCAAGGCGCGGCTGTGACTGTTAACCGTTTGCCGACAGTAAGCCTGTTTTCGACCATTTGGCAGACAAGAGTGACACACGGGGTGTCTCATAACACGTCTCCCACATCTGCCATCGCCCTTGCCAGTAAAATACCTTTCAACAAGCAAAGATGAAAGGAAACTCTAGCTCAACCTTCTCTCCATTAAGCCTCACAGTAACTGTGACTCTCTTATCATCTTCTTAAAACTCATCACTCAACTATGAACGCATCTTCCTTCAACCTCAGTTAATTTTAACCTTCAAACAAAACCCAACCCAAACTCAAACCCTCCCCAACCCGGACCTCCAGCAAGCTGGCCGTTGCAAATTTTAAAAAGCGGGGGGGGGGGGGGCATTAGATACTAGGAGCGCCATCTTTCTTTGTTTATCTTTCTTTCTCTGCAACGTGGCGGGGCTAAGTCCTCTGATGAGATCGAGCCGCATGGGAGCTAACACGATTCCGAAGAGCGACTAAAGACTATGATATGCCGATGGAACGGTTCCCAATGCAGTGAAATCCAAAAGTTAAGAGGTCATGATGCTCATACTTAAATCTTTAAAATAAAGAGAATTATGAGTGAACAATTATCCTGTGCAACATGGCTCATTGGTTCCATAGAACTTAGAGCCCGCTTTTGGCTTCGGCTCCATTACCAAATAGATGAGTGAACCGGAGACAGAGCTGACCACAGATTAAAAAATGGCCTTACAGATGTTTTAATCAATGATGGCATCAATACCAGAAACAGAAATGGTCGCGGTTTGATAAATAGCCCTACGGCTGTTTTGATCAATGATCAAAACCATTCAGAAAAAGGTAAAGATATTGACATCAGCAGGATTTGAACCTTTGCCCTCAGGTTAAATTGCACTGGCGTTTTACCAAATGAGATCTTCAGGCCTTTTTTTTTTATTTGGAGGTGGCAGGTTCAAATACAGCTCCAGAAAATGTCTTTGTTCAGTCTTATATGCATTAAAAACAGATACTGATTTCAGCAGAATTTGAAACTGCTACCATCAGATAAACTACAGGAGGTTGCAGTTTCAAATTCAGCTTCAGCAAATTTCTTTGTTCGGCTTCATAAAATGTTTCACTTTTCAGTTTATTTGATTCAGTGTCAACATCACTACTATACTGTAAAGCGCAAAGGGTGCGCTGGTGAGTATGTAAACACCGGCAATCGTGGATCTAGGACAAAAGGGTTATAAGGGTACAAACAATACGTCCACGATTGACCGATAGTCCACGATTGAAATTCGTGTACAAAATCAAAGAGATCTTAATCCTATCTCGTCCCGATCCCTTGTACGGACTTGTGTCTCTGTCAATACATCGACGAGGCTTCTCTACTGCGACGTGGTCAGTCCTGAAATTGATGTCCTCGTTGGTGGTATAAGGTTTGGAGCTAAGTCCTCAGATGAGATCGGCCGCATGGGAGCGAACATGATACTCAAGGGCCACTGGGACTATGACATGCCGAGCGAGATCTTCAGGATCCTAGTCACGTCAAAGTCCATTATCTAACAGTAAACAAAAACAAATGGAAATGTGCCTCGCCAGTCTGGCTGCGTGAACTGAGTTTAACATAATTTCACATAATAATTCGGGCTTGAATCTGTATTGAGACCCTGCGGACTTATGTCCTGGACGTGTTCTTCACAAAATGTGCGTTGTCAGAATTAAAATAAGTTGGATGGAAGAGAGGAGGAACACAGCTGGCACTCGTATCAGCAGTGACTACGCAGCAATTGCAATAGCAGCGGAACGTTTCTGGAACTGGAGGGGCACAGTACAAGCGTCTCTTTAGCAGGGTATCCAAGAGCGGGTGAGGACAAGACAAACAAACTTCAAAACGTGGGGGAAAGGAACCCTCTCCCACCCCACTTCCGCCACCCATGAATGTGATTGTTCAGCTATTCTTATTATTGACGTCTTGACGACAAGAATGAGCAGGATTAAGGACAAGAAAAGGGTGTCTGAACCCTTCCCCGCCCCCATTGAAGCAAGACCGCTGCCTCCGAGAGGTATAGGGGTCAGACAGGTCTATAAGCTGAGGTTCGAATAACGGGAATCCAGTACAACTCTCACCCATCCAGTCTCATTCTCGTATCCATCCACCCCGCCTCAATCTCTATGAACGTCCTGGCCTCAACTCACCCTCAATCTCACCCGCCCTAAATCCTAACCTCTCTTCCCATTTATTTACGTTGTACTCTAAAACCATCATCCACCCTACCCGCCTGCAACCAAAACCAACCCTTTATCCCGTCCCTTACTTCACCCGACCCACCTCGGCCCCAACCCACCCTAAATAACCCATCCATCTTCACCCCCCCCCCCCACAAGGTCAAACCCACCAACCCTCAAGCCAGATCGCACCTGACCTTTTAACACCATCCCCAAATTGAATCATACTGCCCTGTAAGAATAAAACAAATATGAAAACACACCAACTTTGACTTTGTCTGCAATAATCATAATATTTAATAATAAATCTATTAAAGATTTAAGTAGGCCTACTTTTAAGAAATGTGTTCATAAATAGGTGAATTTGAGATTTCATCGTTCATGACAATGACAGATTATTCAAGCATCATGGCCCTTGTACTTTACTTTCCTGTGAATTTGATTAACTTCTTTCAGAAATAGTGTAGGCCCTACTGTGAAAGTGTTTTGAACCGTACATTAAGTCCAGCCAAAGGAGTTTCAAAAAGTAGCATGTACTTTTCCACATTATCACAAGTTAGAGTTTTCATTTATTATACATTTTCTGAGTAATTATCTTTGATTGTTAACACATAATAAGTGTTGACAATTACTAAAGCTGTTAAACGGAGTGATGTCATCAAATGTACTAGATACCCAACAACACTTTTCTTTGAACCAATTATAACCGTTACAGTAGTGCAACTAACTACCGTTAGAAACAAACTTTTTTTTCTGTGATAGTGTCCCATTTAACAACCAACATATTGTATTTAAATCAAAAAAAATATTTGATAAGATTCAAACTGAATAGGGCAATTAACTGCAATTGAAACCAAAAAGAGTATAGTGAAATTTTCATTAACATGGAAGGGGAAAAATAAGGATTATGAAAATGTAAGACTGTTCTGAGTCATGCAATTCAATGCAAGTACCTTTCGAGGATAATGCGCCCGTAACAAAACGCCTCAAGCCATTTTATCAGGAAGCATACATTTTCAATTATTAGACGTTTGATTTAGATACCTTTTCCGGGAATCAATTTTGTGCCGTCTTCTAAGCACCCATGTGGATGCGAATGCCTTAGTCGCCGTCGTCAAACAAAGTTAATCCGAATACGTACTTGGACGCTATAACAGAGCACCGAAATTCATGCACCCCAAACATATGGCCTTTCGAACGTTGTCTTTCTCAGAAAATATGCTCACTTGTTAAATTTGAACAGAAGAAGAATGTCAATGAACAAAAATCGCCGTCATCACTACCGAAACTTCAATTCTGGCTTCTGGTAAAACTGACTTGAAAGTCGGGAAGAAATCTTTCGAAAACTATGTATTTACCTCAATTTCTAGGAATCTTCTCAAGTTGTTATTTCAAGAGCAGTTGAACACGTATAATTATCATCTAAACATACTCCGAATTTCAGCTTAATCTGTTGTTGCAAACGTTTGGGTTACACCTTAAACTATATCCAAGGTATATTTGAACGAGGATTTTTTGCGGACCAAATTAACTCACGTGCATGGTTTTCAGGTTGGCTGATTTTGGGGAAACAATGGCAAACCGCATATAAGCATATTTATTTGACATAAGCGTCACTCGGCGTGACTTCGCGTGGGTCTCGGTATCGACCAATGAAAGCCGGCAAAACAGTGATATTTATGAATTAATAACTCGTGAAGGAGGCTATTCTGCAAATTTCTACTGTACACTACAAAGGAGAGGAACCTTGTTAAAGACTGAGAGATATTGCAAACACCAGTGTTACAACTTAAAAATGGACGTAGCCAGGCCTATTTTCCAAATTTCAACGAAAAATACTGAACATATCAAAACGATTTTCAGCACATAGTTGGATCATTACAAGGGAAACAAACATGAAGATACGGTCCTCCAAACAAGAGAAATTAATTTTCAAAGATTTCGCCCGCCAATGGAACATATGTCTATGTGCATGTTTGTTTCATTCAAAAAAAAGTATTACGAAACCTTTAGAAATCGGCCTTCGCAAATGCAAGGCAATAAGGACATGCTTCCGAGGACAAACGCCGGCATTGTGAGCATGGGTGGATCCAGAGGGCATGATCCGACAACAACATTTAGAAGCCGGACCATATAAGCATGGACGTCGCCAGGATTTTTTCCGGGGCTGGGGGTGGGCAAAGCAATTTTTTTCCCAAAATTACTAAATAAACAGCTATATGGCTTCGCGCCTCTTTTTTTTTCTCTTCCTTTTTTTTCGTTTTCCGGGGGGTGGGGGTGGGGGTGGTGGAAGGCCCCCCCCCCCCCTTCGACGCCCTTGCATATACAATAACGTATGCAATCTGCAATGATCCGCACCGATCCGCTACAATCTGTTCACTCTCGGCGCATCTTCACTTGAACCGAAATGATTATGTACTCATGCAGGTAATGTTTACCCATTTAAGAGGTTGTGGAATGCCCGAAGACATTTCCGTCATTTTTCGGGTATATGTAGCCTAAGGTCTGATGAAATAAAAACGACTAGTCTTGTTTATTGCGTCACGATTTTCTACGTTTTGTCTGCCCCCAACGACGACTTTTACACAAATTGCACGTTTGGGTTGAAATAGGACCTGAAAAGCAGCTCTAAAAAGTACCTTTTGTACTCATTTCATAAACAGACACAATAGTTGTTTTATTTCATCTTAGGCTACATATAACCCGAACAATGACGGAAATGTCTTCGAGCATTCCACAACCTCTTAAAAAAAATATTGATTTGTTTATTAAACTAAAACGTTGACCTTTTTGACAGTTAATGTCGCGTTTGCCTTATTCACATGACGAAGAATACGACACACGATGACTAATTTAATGAAAATTTTGAAATAATTCCTTTTCGCTTTTTCCTGAGCGCTTTATTTGTTTCGGGAAAACGAATGAGTGACGGCGTGAGCGATTCATCGCCAAAGCGTTTGATAACGTATAAGTACTTATTAAGGGAAATATAATTTGTATTATTCGGCGTAAAGGAGAAAGCCACTAAATGAGGTGTATCCAAAGGAACTATACTACCTGCCTTACCGACCATGCTTAGATATACCGTGTCCCCTATCTGTAGATCCAGCACTGCGCTCCCAGACACCTGCTCTTGACTACCTAAATCACTGCCGTAGCCAGTGACAACCACGTCGTTTTTTTCTTTAGGCAAATGGTAAGGGTAGTGCTTGGAGTGTATTGGAGCACAGAAAACGTGAACACGTAGGTGCCGGGCACTCTACAGGTAAATGTGCCGGTCTCGAGATCGAAGCCGGTACCCGCGGTAGAAGTGTCTTGGTCTCATCGAAGGGCAAATTTGAGTCGTGTCTTGGTCTCATCGAAGGGCAAATTGGAGTCGTGACTTGTAAATGTATCCGAAGGGCCCGTCCTCCTTACGGTGAATGCCACCCGGTAGACCTCTAGGACCTATCTTTCCAGGTAGGCCAAATCCATCATCACCTCTAGACCCAGTGTTCCCAGGTGCTCCCCGCTCACCCATAGGTCCAATCGGGCCAATCTCACCTTTTTGACCTGCATCGCCCTTTGACCCCGGCTGACCGTACGGCCCCATTGGTCCTGCCGGCCCAGGCAAACCTGGTATGCCGGGTATAGCAGCAGGTCCCTGGCAGCACTGCTGACACACCTGAGACGCAGGACCATCACCGTCCGAGGGAACCGGCCCAGTATAAACGGAAGCTCGGAGCTTGACAGAGTTACCCAGAAGGAGGGCAATTGAAATAATGGTTACCACGCAATTCTTCATCTGTAAAGAGAACATTAAATTTGAAATACAAAAACTATTGAAAATAGTAAGGGGAAGATGAGATAAAACGATATTGGGGTCAGTAAAAATGGGTATTAGAGTTAGACTTTTGAAAACCCAAAGTAAAAAAAATGAGTCATTTGTCCGGTAATGACACATGTGGCTTAAAGTGTGTCACTACACAGATAAAATGACTCATTCGTTACGATAATTCGTCAAATGACTCACTTTAGGTTTTCTGTGAAATTTGTCGCCTTTTTTAAATAAAAAGAAATCCATACATATTAACATGTGAACAATGGAAAGAGTTCATATTCTCAAACATCTCTGATCAAGTTCGGAAAGCCTCCCTTAAAAAAAACATTCTCATTAAAGGGAATTCATTTCCCGTGGACGAAAGTGAAGGTAACAGTTTTGTCCAGCATTGCCGGATTGTTTTAAGACGAATCCGCTCTTTGTCGAATTCGAATGACAGATATGCCTTCTGAAAAGAATGTCGCGAAGTCTAAAATTGACAGTGTTGCCGAAAAAAAATCTTTGGAAATCTGAATATGACTAATCTGAAAACGGACCGCTTTTTTTTCCTGTAGTCTCGTGACGGTCTCGAAAAATCTCGCGTAGGCTTTCGGGCCATGCGTGCGTGACCTCGGGACAAGAAACTGAGGTCAAACATGGCTCTGTGCGTGACACGGCCACTGAGGGTGCAGTGAACTACTGCGAGCTCATTAGCATAAAGGGTACCCCCACACACAATTTCTTTTGAAAATGGAGACCGTTTGACTTGTGTAAATACGGCCAAGGTTCAACTCCCTGGTTTTCGGGGCTTCCATCTGCGGACAGACTTGATAAAATTACGGTTGAAAATGGGTCCTGTTTGCCTGAGAAAGAGGAAGGATGCCACTTGTAAAATGGCTACATGCAAGCTTGGGAACCATCTTGGGAGACAGTTTTCTTGATTGTGAACAGAAGAAGGCCTGTACAGGGCACATCCTCATCCAAAGTGCATAATTGTAATTGATGTACACGATATTCAGACTATGAAATTGGCAATAGTTATATAACCCTAGCTCAGGCCAACTTCAACCCTAACGGAGAGTAAAAACCCAACGGAGGGCAGCCCTAAGGTACCGTCACCCTAACGGAGGGCAACCCTATAGGATCGTAACCCTAACGGAAGGCAACCCTATAGGATCGTAACCCTAACGGAAGATAACTTATATGAAACGTAACCCTAACTGGAATGGTGGGGGAGGGTGAGGGTGGGTTGGGGTGGTTGATGTTGTTTAAGGGGGTACGGGCGTCGGGTGGTCGGTGCGGGGGTGGGGTGTGGTGGATGGGGGGTATTCATTGAAGGCATGAGCCTGCTATAAAGTAAAATCTTCAATGACTTTGAAACATTTCCTCCCCACCTTTTTTCAAGATAACCACGCCCACCCCTTAAAAAGGAATTAAATATTTAAATATTGACAAAAATCGTAGAAAACACGCAAACAAACTAAATATGCTCTCTTGCGCTCACCCAACAACCTATACATCCACACCCACGTACATTTGGCCAAAAAAAAAAGAACTTTATTAAAATGATGTTAGCATATTTCTGAAGACATTGCAGATTCTGTATGTGAGCTGGTATAAAACTGACGGCAAGTGGATCAATTTTTTTAAATTTATTTTCTACAATTGAGGTTTCGGATTTATTCTTGATCTTTTTAGTATCCATTTTGTGTCAGGTTATTAAAATCGATATAATTATAGGGTGCAGTGAACTAATTCAAGTGAGAATTTCTACGCGAGCTCATTAGCATAAAAAGGGACCCCCCCCCCAACAATTTCTTTTGAAAAAGGAGACCGTTTGGCTTTAGAAACGGTGGAATTGTGTAAATATGGCCAAGGTTCAACTCCCTGGCATTGGGGGCTTCCATCTGAGGAGAGACTTGATAAAATAACGGTTGAAAATGGTCCTATTTGCCAGAGAAAGTGGAAGGACGCCACTTGTAAACTGGCTACATACAGGCTTGGGAACTATCACTTTTCGGGAGGTGATTTTGTTTTGCTGTTAATCTTTAAAAATTTAATATGCTGGTCTAACCAAAATTGAAAAGAAATAAAAAGATGAAGGACAAGTCAATAATTTAATTTTTGTTTGAGAAACTCCAGTGTTGTCGGCGTGCATGTTATTTGGCCCTGAACTTTGTTAATTTGACACTGTTTTCAATGAGACTTGAATTGGTTCAGCGCATCCTATATTTTCAAGACGGCGGCGTCCAGTACGTACTCGTGCGAGCGGGGGATTTAAATATGGTTTCTTTTGTTTATGTTTGATGTAGCAGTCGGTAGAGAGACAAAAACAAGCTTATGGAGACAGTTTTCTGGATTGTGAACAGAAGAAGGCCTGTACAGGGCATAGCCTCATTCAAAGTGCATAATTGTAATTGATGTACACGATATTCAGGCTATGAAATTGGCCATAGTTATATAACCCTAGCTCAGGCCAACTTCAACTCTTACGGAGGGTATAAACCTAACGGAGGGCTGCCCTAAGGTACCGCAACCCTATCAGAGGGCAACCCTAACAGACCGTAACCCTAACGGATGATAACTTTAATGAAACGTAACCCTAAATGGAATGGTCGGGGTGGTGTTGTTGTTGTTGTTGAAGGGAGTACGGCCGTGGGGGTGGTTGGTGCGGGGTGGGGTGGGGTGGGTCGGGGTATCCATTGAAGAAATGAGCCTGCTTAGTAAAACCTTCAATGACATTGAAACATTTCTTCCCCACCTTTTTTCAAGATAACCACGCCTACCCCACAAAAAGGAATTAAAATTTAAATATTAAATAAACAAAAATCGTAGAAAACAAGCAAACAAACTAAAAAAGCTCCCATGCGCTCACCTAACAACCTATATACCAACACCCACGTACATTGGTAAAAAAAATAGAACTTTATTAAATGATGCTAGCATATTCCTGAAGACATTTCAGATTCTGTATGTGTGCTGGTTTAAAACTGTGCAAAATGGCATAGACTGGCCTTAAACATAGATACCTCTTAAACAAGGTCCCCCAACAATTTCTTTTGAAAACGGAGACCGTTTGGCTTTAGAAACAGTGGAATTGTGTAAATATGGCCAAGGTTCAACTCCCTGGTTTTAAGTTCTTCCATCTGAGGACAGACTTAATAAAATTACGGTTGTAAAATGGTCCCATTTGTCTGAGAAAGTGGAAGGATGCCACTTGTAGAATGGCTACATGCAGGCTTGGGAACTATCACTTTTCGGGAGGTGATTTTGTTTTGGTGTGAACATTTAAAAATTTAATTGGCTAGTGTACTCAAAATTGAAAAGAAATAAAAAGATGAAGGACAAGACAATAATTAATTTTTTGTTTGAGAAACCCAAGTGATGTCGGCTTGCATGTTATTTGGCCCTGAACTTTGTTAATTTGACACTGTTTTCATTGGGGCTTGAATTGGTTCAGTGCACTACATTGTGAATCGCCCGAACTATTGCGTCAGAAATAATCTTCCTGACCTCAATCACACGTTGATTAAAAACTATGTGCCAAAAAGGTATGTCTGGCATGCGATTAGCCAAAATTTCAGGCACAGCTCCACGTCGAGTGACGTTTTCTGTTATAATTTTGACCCAGCAATGTACAAATGCACATAAAAAGATAGTTTCCCACCAAATCATCGCTCTATTGTGATGCTTGATGAAAATAATTATCAAATAACATTCACTCACCTTGAAGTAAATGTGCTGGAATTCTATCAGGACAGGAATCCTCGACAGTCGAGCAGATTGCTAGCTGAAAATAATACCCAAAAAAATGAGTCATTAAAAATTCGATCTGAGATAATTTGGGGGCTGGTAAGGGAGGCATAGCTGAGTTTTTCACGTAAACACCGCAAAAAAATATCTCTAAGATTAAGGACTGATTTTTTTTATATTTCAAGCGAAATGTGTTCTCCAAAGGCTCTGACTGGACTCAATCATATCTTTGTTTAGGGATTTACTAGCTTGGAATCGAACGATTTCATCACCAAATGAGATTTTCTTTAAACATAATTATGTCAGCATTCAGCAAACTGAAGTTGAAGTCACGTGAGATCATTTGCAATGCCCGGACAAGTACCAATTTAATGACAAAAACTTTGCAATGTCGAAAGTGAATATAAGACTTGTAGTATCCAAACACATACACGTTTAATATAGTTAAGCCACATGTCATTTCCAGGCCACCATACAAATGTACAGGTTTGACCTTTGTACCCTGTGTACAGTATTCTTGCGTTGCATGTGTAGTTCCAATAAAGCAGCATACAGATTAATCCAAACAATCTGTCTCCATCCTCCGATTTTACAAGACTGGTTTCAAATTCTCTTTGAAATCGTTCGAATAACCCTAGCATAGATATTTTATAAATATGCCGGCGTTCACGCTATTGTACGTACGTTTAGGGACGGAATTCCATTACGAGAATCAAAACATTGCACATACATTTTCCTCAAAATGTACGCATCTTCTCCTGAGCTGAAACTTCAACAGGTTCCTCAAAATGTACGTATCCACTGAGTTGAACCCTTACGAAAATGTCCTGTGGTATTCCTGTGGTACTTCTGTGGTACATATGTTAACCACAGAAATTACCACAGGAAAAGTATATATCACCAGAGTACCACACAAATTTATGTGGTAATGCCAACGGTAGATATCCCGGTCCTGTGGTATTCTTGTGGTACATGTAGGTACCACACAAAGTACCACAGAACAGTAGTATTTGAGAAGAGTACCACATAAATGTGTGTGGTACCTTCAATATCCTGTGGTACTTCTGTTGTACTTACTAACACAAACTACCACAGGTCAGTGGAATTGGAGGAGATGTGTGGTATCCTCAATATCCTGTGGTACTTCTGTTGTACTGTACTAAATAAATATCACACAAACTATACCACAGGTCAGTGGAATTGGAGGAGAGTACAACATAAATGTGTGTGGTACCTTCGATATCCTGTGTTACCACACACACAAAAATGAGGACATGAGGTTCAAGGAGAGTATCCTACAAATGTGTGTTGTAATTGCCACAGACCGTGGTAGAGCTGTTGTACTGAACACCCACAGGATGACATTAAGTGTACAACATAATGTGTGTGGTATTTACTATATCATCAATATCATGTCGTTTTATACAGTGTTATACTATATCAGACAAATGACCACTCCGGCAATGCAATTGGAGGATCGTTCACATACATTTGACATATAAGGCTGAATAAAAAAACAAACATATTTCTCGTTCGGGTTTTGGAAAAAAAGAGGAAGAGGGGCTTTTTATTTGTTGTTTTAATTTTTTCAAGATGGTCGCCATTTAAAAATGTCCTGCATCCGTTGGTGTTACCACTGTTCAAAGACACTTTTAAAATGAAAGACAAGTTGGACAAGAGAACTGAACATATTTGCAGTGTCATTTAGAGTTGAATTGGTCTACAATGAACAGTTTAGATACAAGTATTTATTTTCAATGAATTTGTGGACTTTTTGGGTGATTTTTACTGCATATTTTAAAAATAAGAAATAATACAAAAATCCAGGCGGCCTTCAAAAAGGAAGCTTGCGTGGATGAGAAACTTTTTTTTTTTGTTAGTTTCGCCTAATTTGTCACAATATGATAGTTATGCTAGCTACCACATAAAAACACCAAAGGAAAAGAGATTACCATCCAATACGTACACAATGTACTTTAACTCAAATAAGAACTCACCGACATAAAACATACATGTACAAATATTGCCCCAAATACGTACTTAACAGTACAGGCACATAAAGCCCATGCATACTTACATGTATATTGCAGGGTGCACTACAACCACATGTGTAACCTTACCGCCCTGTGCAGTGCGTGACCCGTATATGACCCATGCGTGATTCCATATACACAGTGTATTAACCATGCAGGGGTCACGTTCTGCACATGCAAGGTCACCCACACAGCTCCCCCAATGAGTGTGTGGGAAGTTTGAAAACCAGTAGAGTTTGAATCACAGCACTACCAGCAGCATTAAAGTGCCTCACTTCTGCCTGTAAGCAAAGATCAATTGCCAGTATGTGTTGCTGTGAGCTTGAACATACTATAGTAGGATAGGCATGTTAAGTGTTCTGGATGATGAATACTGGACTGAGTGGATCGAGTCATGCTGAATGGATTTTGCAGTGCGCCTGTCTAAAAACAGTACTGTTAATGTACCGGACAGTCTGAATTTTGATGTCTCTACTCTCAAACATGTCTAGCTAGTGCCAATGTAGGAATTTGTTTCAAAGACATTTACGTGGATCAGTTAGGAATTTCCAACGCAACTTCATAGAATCAAGTGGCGTCGCATTATTACTATACGTACATCCATCCACGCATATTCAACATGGAAGCTTTTTTGAAAAATCCCATGCTCTTTATAAACCGTGTCACATGACTTGATGACAATGCTGTATTTGTTCAGCGCATCTTCATAGATCTGCCTCATCAAAAGTATAAACTGTTCGTGCTCTTTATGTCAAATTGGAAAACTGTCTTCAAGTGATTTGAGTGGGAATTTAAAAGGGGTAAGAAGATATTGTTCAGGAAATGACACCAAACATTTCTGATTTAAACATAGTGAAAGTTAAACGCAAACTCATTACTTTAAATATCAAGTATGGAACATGGTTGAATTTCAGTACCACCATCTGCTTATATGACCATGGGAAATTACTCTCCTGGTTTAACTTCTGCATTCATAAATTACACACAACTTCATAATCAATTCACAGGATGTTACCGCAAATATTCCATACATAAGTGACTGGTTGTCTCATACACTCTTTTGTCTCATATACACTGGTTTTATTACAAACGTTGATTATTATTATTTTTTTTTAATATGAAACGTATATTACAGAAATGTCCAAAAATGTTTTTGAGTTTGACTGCAACTTAAACACAACTTAAAAGGGAAACTGCATCTGCTCATTTTTTTCTTCGTTGAACACCATATTGATTCAAACAAGTAACAAGCTTGTTTCTTTTATTTTCCAGCTTTCCTGACTTAATTTCCACCAATGATGTTGGTACATGTGAAGAATAAACCATGGATATTCTACCCCAAGGATCCCGTTCAATCGGATACAATGTAGTCCCATCAAACGATTACTACAAGAACATTAATACCACAGGAACATTTACCACAGGAAATATACCACAGGAACAATAACAACGTACATAACGTACCACAGGAACATTTACCACAGGAATAATAACAAATGTACCACAGGGACATTTACCACAGGAATAATAACAAATGTACCGCAGGAACATTACCACAGGAACATATTACCACAGTAACGTTACCACAGTACGTACCACACACAAATACCACAGGAATGTTACCGCAGGAATATGTTACCACAAGAATGTTACCACAGGAATGTTACCGCAGGAACAGTGCTGTGGTAAATGTCCCCCAACACAACAAGAATTTCCTGTGGTAATGTCCTGTGGTGTTTTTTTTTGTGTGGTAATACCACAGGACATTTTCGTAAGGGAAACTTCAACAGGTTTAAAACTTGTTAAGGACCTTCCTGAAGATATTGAGAAATTATGTTGCTTATACAAACGAAATGCACCAAAAGTAAATGATCCTATGTTTCTCGAATTCATTGGCTTCAATGTGCTTGAATTTGTGAATTTGCTTGAATAGGTGTGTAATCGATTGCAAACAAGAGCGATGGTCAACTGGGGCCAGTATTTGAAAAAAAAACAGTTTTTTTCCAACGCTGATCGGCCGATCAGCGTTGGAAGTTGATACAAAAATACCACTTTTCTTGAAAATGACAGTTTACCAGGTGCCATGATTTTACAGGATGCTTTACACTGTCATTCACTAACAGTCCAGCAAGGTATTTCAAAATAATTTGGTAGTTTTATTTTTTTTATGTTTGCAAATGTTGTATTTTCCCTTTAACCGGGTGGGAAATTAGAACACCGGATTGGCTATTACATGTAGCATCAGCCACCATCTGTTTCTCAACAAAGTATGTCCCAGAAAACATGTCAGATTTACTGCACAATAATTTAGTGTTCATATATATGCATGAAGCCAAATGGGCCTTATTCACGACTTGGCCATTTGTGTCGAGTTCCCTGAATGTATTTCATTAATTGTTAACTGTTGAATGGGATGGCGCCAGACTTTTTATGCAGGCATAATGCAGCCTTATTTTACTGTCAATTTTTTTTTTTAATCTGGCTTTACACATTAAGGAACGTTAAATTACAAGTTTGAAATTATTCACTGAAGCAGAATGGACTTCATTAGTAATTAACTTGCTTTCATTTCTCTACACAGAAATCAAGATTTTACCTCACTCTCAATACAATATGGCCGAGTCGTGCATACCACTATCGGTGTTTCAAAAAATATTCAACAGAATCTTAATACATGTAGTGGCATGTTGAGTGGAACCATTTACATGAAAACATCACTAAATTCAAATTCATGTGTTTCGAATTTTTAAGGCTGAGAGCAGAGCATGCAGCAGGGCCGAATAATGTCTACAAATATCAACTCTAAACATGATCCGAAATGAATCCAGTTATTTAAAGCAATTTGAACTAGAATAAAACTGTTTGCATAATCATCCGGTCCGTTTACATTTGCGCCTTCTAATAGTGAAACCATAGAGCGTTTGTTTCCGACTAGCCACACTGTTATTAGCAATGTTTGAATGTAATTATAAATCATTGACAGAAAATGGCGCGGATCGAATATTAGCGCGCTTGCTTGCCTGTTAACATTCGTGTATCAGTAGTCACGCAATATCAGTTTCAATTAAAGTTTTGTTTAGAAAAATCATGTTTTTCAGTCCTCAAACAAGTACAGTTAAAGAAGTGGAAATTTCAAAACGATAATCAATAATCTTCAGAATCTAAATTTCACGCTGATTGAAACACTATGTGCAACTGAAAGGCAAAAAAACAAAAACAATTTCTGAAAAAAACCTAAACAATTGTTTCAAACACTCACCAAGCAAATCTCGTTCTTGCAATATGGCAGTTCGCTCGTGTTGTCGTCTGAGGGTGAAGAGGTTCTGCCCGTCTTGTGGGGGGTGAAGAGGCCGCTCGTGGCTTAAATAGTGCCTTAGATTTCCCAAAGGGGTGACTGGCCTGGGTGGTGATTGGCCCCTGCTCGCTGTCACTCATACATCACCGTCTCGCTTCATGTTAATGAGACGGAAGTGATGTCAATGTGGTTGATGCTATAAACAGTCAGAACCAAAACTTGTGTCACCGACACTGAAATAGCCGCATCTTAATGGTGGATGTGGATGTCGGTGACACGTGCATCTAAAAACACACGATTTGTGATTGACACATACAACCTTTCAATCACAAACCACTCACTGGTGATCACCGACTTGTTTGGTGATTTACTCTGATTGGTGGATAGAAAATTGACATACACTGGCCGTGATTCATTAAATGTGCAGTTGGCACTTCAGTCCATTGAATTGTTTCGATTTATTTAGGATTGCATGAGGAATTAAATCGTAATCAAGATGGCGGACAAAGTAGATTTAGTCAAAACTCGTTTTTCCACAGGCGGGCTCGAGTAGGCCTATGGCTTTTTTACTTAATTCTGTCCCGCACGAGGGTGGCCAGTTTGTCTGTCGATTCTACACCGGTGTCCTTTTGCAACATCCCGGTGGAAGATATTTTCGGTCTTCCTCGCCTCCTGTATCCGTGGGTTGGTTTCCAGAGAATGACTTTGTGTGTCTCCAGCGCCTGGGTGCATTATATAGATGCACTTAACTCAGATGAAACGTACTGTTATACAGCAGTGCATTTTGTTCAAGTCAGGATCTCCAATTGGAGCACAAGGGAAGAGGAGAGGGGCTAAGGTCTTTCACTGGAGGGGGCAGTAAGGGGGAAGGGGAAAGAAGGGGGAGGTGGAAGCAGTGAGGTGGGAAGGGGGAGAAGGTGGAAGAGGGATGAAAGGGGAGGGGGAAGGGGAAGGGGGGCTCATGTACCCCCGTGTCTATAGTTGTGGCCATGGGTAAGGCACTGCTATTTATTATTGGGGATTTTAAAGACTAAGATACATTACGTACAAGTTGGAAGAAAGTTAAGTGAACTTCGATGAACTTTGCTGTCAGCCTTGTATAATATTTTAGCAGCCTTGTATCGTTGGACGTGCGTTTTTAGAATTGTGTAAAACCCAGTCCGAATGAACATTCCCAGAAATGCAGGACGGTATGAAGTGCTATGATGGACCTACAAAGCACAATTAATTAGCTAAACTGATGACACAGTTCAACAATAGAACGCAAAATAAATTAAGATAAATATCCCTCCATATAAACAAGATGGGCATGTTTTGCATGACCAGATTTCCTGTGTTTGTTATTTAATGACTTCCGCATAACGAGTAATCCTGAACTTTAGCCTTGGTGATATCCGGACAAATTAATCACACCAGAAGGTGTCATTCTGTTTGTTTAATCATCTCGACATCTAATAATCTCTTAAGCAATGGCGAAGCGCCGATATAAGTGGGGTTGCGATCGTTGAACGACCACAAGCCCCTCCCCCTCTTCCCAAACCCGGTGAAAAAAGCCACTGATGTGTTTAGGGGCTAATCATTGATGGCCATGTTCCGAAGCCAGAGACGAAGCCTAAGCTTACAAAACGCCCGAAGTCAAATTAAGGCGTAGTAAGGTGTTTCTCAAACTGCGGCTTCGTTCCGTTTTTGGCTTCGGGCATGCGGTTTTGCAATGGAGCTGCAGCTGTATAAGTGCAATGAAGCCGGGACTTGGAAAACCCCGCAAGTCACTTTCTCGGCGTGTGTATTATTGTCTCCGATCAAAAAGCCTTGCTGTTTCGCCTCTCGGTCATATACCGGTGAGAGTCAGGTTGACCTTGTGAAATGGCTACAGTTAGGCCATTATTTTGACCAGCAGAGTTAATTCCTTGTTATCATTTGGAGAACCGTCAACTTGGAACTGGTGAAGATCTGGGGATGGAGAGGTTGCTGAGTGGAAATGGACTCTACGTAGATATTGAGCGCATTGCTCTAGAATATAATGATCTAGCATACACGCGTGCGTTGATTGTTAATACTTAAAAAAAAATGTTGATGAAATACACAAACAAATTGAAACTAAAACTCTTGTAATGCAAACATAAACAAAACAATATGTTTATGGCTGTCAGATAAGAGAAACAGTCAATAAATACGGTACTGTATTAAATAGGCAATACTAAATGTGAATATGAGAGGTGCAGAGAATTAAATGTTAATAGTCAATGATGAAAATATAGAATAATAAGGAAATAAATGTGTGCTTGAGAGGTGTTAAACACTATGTTTAAGACTGATTGGAGTCTGGAATGCTGATATTTACCCAAGGCGAAGCAGAGGGCAATTATCAGCATTCCAGACTCCAACCAGTCTTAAACATGGTGTTAAATACCGACCTAGCACATATTTATTCTCATTCATAAATAACCTTTCGGTCCAAAAAATGAAAACTTTTCTGGTCAAAAGTCAAAACTCGTTTTTCCACAGGCGGGCTCGAGTAGGCCTATGGCTTTTCACTTAATTCTGTCCCGCACGAGGGGGGCCAGTTCGTCTGTCGATTCTACACCGGTGTCCTTTTGCAACACCCCGGTGTAAGATATTTTCGGTCTTCCTCGTCTCCTGTGTCCGTGGGTTGGTTTCCAGAGAATGACTTTGTGTGCCTCCAGCTGCGAGTGTTGGTAACAGTGGCCTGCTAACTGCATCCGACCGGCTGCGATTTTGTCTCCGACTCGTAGGAGTTAGAGTCCATGTTTTGCATCTATACAGTAGCACTGATCGATGGCTGCTCGATAAGTGTTTGAAATCGGAGTTGCTGTCTCCACCTGCCCGAAGCAAACTGGTTTTAAGGCGCAAGAAACCTGCCTTCAAACCTCAAGCCCTCATTTCTAAACGGAGATCGGCAAGTGAAGCCGGGCTGTAGGTGTTTGAATTAGGAGAGGCTATTTGAGACGTTGATCATAATTATGGGACATTTCATGGAAGAGGAGTGGCTCAATCCTCCTCACCGCCCCGATCATCCTAAGACATTTAGACCCCATTATTTAGTAGCTCTGAGATCCATTTTCTCACCTCTTTCATCTGCAGCGTTGTGCACTAATCACGATTGCTAAACTGCTGTGCTACCCTGTCGCAAATTGTGAGTGTTCTCCTGGAAATTTTTAGCAAATAACCTCCTTAGGGTACCCCAGTTAATAGGCCAAAGATCCATCCGCTGAGCTCATGAATAAAAGTTACACATTCAAATTATTCTATATAAGTCTGGACTTGGGGCTTCCAATCCTGAGCATTTCGGATGCAATTGGGTCGAAAAGTGGCGCTATTTAGCCATGTTGCAGATGGATTCTTTTTTTAAATGGCTACTTTTCCAGTTTGGGAAATGTAATTCGTTTGAGGGGGGGGGGGGGTCCTCTGGAGGGAAACTCAGTGGAGGGAAACTAAAACTGATTATAGACAACCAAAACCGTTTTTTTTTTAAAGGGGACGTGAGCTCGCCCCCCTCTCTCTCCTTCAACACCAACCTACCCTTAGCCCTTACCCTACCCAAACTTTCCCGAAACTGCTGTCCCAAAATGAACAACCATCAATCTCCAACATCTTCCTTCATCTTAAACCCCCATCCACCCTCGACCCTCAACCGACCCTCAAATCCCATCCATCACCAACCTAATTCAAACAAAATAAATACAAAATCAAAACATACGAAACATTCCAAAGTAAATTACTTCAGTCTGCAATAAATTTAATATCAAAGCAATTATGATTACAGTTAATTAAATTTATCATAAGAATTTGGAAGAAATTGCTGACGAGAGTCAGACAGGTTGTGTGCCATAAACGTCAAAATATGATTCCAACCGGGAGTATATATCAAAGTGTTTTTGTGCTTTTACTTCCCTGTGAAATCGATTGACTTTTTCCAAACAAAAGTTGTTGTTTTTTTGCAAAAGTGTTTAAAACACTTGAAATGAAGTGTAACAGTAGGATCGGAGTTTAAAATACGGCAGGTAGTTTATTAAATCATCAAAAGCTAGAGTTTTGAATAATATTAAGTTACTTTTTCTAAGTAGTTATATTCGATACATATGACATTACGACTACTTCGTGTTGTAAACACTTTTTTTACAACCAGTTTGTGTATTGTAACTGACAAGTGCTACATTTTATTACATGTTATAGTGTCGTATTTTTCCAACAAATATTGGCGTAAAATCATAAACGGGTATTTGATAAGAATTAAACTCTCAAAGTCAATTTGGCCTAACTTTAATTCAAAAACCACATACTAAAACGTCTGAATTCCAATTAAATTTTTTGAGGCAAAACATAAAGTGTACAGTGAAATCGCCATCAGTCAAACTCTGATTACTCAAAACAACTGTTAAGTCAAGCAAAGAATCCATTCCCTTCAGTAGTATAACAATAATATACATAGTTGTTTAACTCAAAAACTCTGCTGAAGTCAAATGTTGTTCCTGTTCCTTTGAGGTATGACTTTTAGGACATAAGAATTAAGAATTATTAGAATAAGAATTATTCTGAGTTCATTTTGGTGCAATTTAAATGCAACCTCGTTTTAAAAAGAACATTTTGAAGATTAATAAATGATTTGGGGGCGTGTCAACTATGTTTTTTCCCCCGGAAACACACCTTTTCAAGTGTTTTTGGAAATATTTTTGGAAAATCAATGTTGATGTGTCCGAAGACAAGCTTCTGATGACAATATGCTGGCATTGTGAGCACGGGTGGATCCAGAGGCCGTGATCCTACAACAAAACTTTAAAACCAAAAGAATAAGCAATCCCATCGCTCCCGCACCGTCCGCACTGTTATATGCGTTTTTGTCGCATTCTGCTTCGTGACATTATTAAGTGTAAACAGTGTGGTTGTATTTTGACGAATAAATGTTCAAAAATAACATTGTTTTATTTCCCCTTTTTAGATTTTATTTGATGTTCGTTTACTTGTCTGTTGCCTTGATATATCTCAGAGGTGATTTTGAATTCATTTATATCAAAACTAGAGATACACGTGTGTTGAGTTATAAACCCGGAGTAATTGGGTAGACACGTTTTTCATTGGATATTGCCCAGTTTAGTTGTGAATAGATTTATGCAGAAACAGAACAAGTATCACGAAATTTTGCTTTTCTTCAGAAGAACCATTTGTATAATTTGTTTTTAAGAAAAGCCACATTTTGGCCTGTCAAATCGTCATCGATGTCACGAAGAGCCACACTTGTGGGATGGATTTTGAAGAAAAAGCGTTTCTGAGATAATCGTAAAAGACGTTCCTCATTTTTTAAAACTGCAACAACAACTACAACAACTAGAAGAGAACTTCTAAAAATACAAAACATGACAATGAATGAGGAAGGGTATGTATTCATAACATATAACTTCTGGTTAAATGACGTCACAGCATTTTGGCAGCCGAAGCCCAAATTTTTACCGGAAGTCGTAATTTGTGCTACGAACACAGTCATAGACACGGATCAAATAATGAATTTGAATAAAAAAAAAAAACTAAATCTAGATTTCAAATTCTCTCTACAGTAACTTCCGGTCGGATTTTGAAACCTCGCAAAGTCAGTTGCGGTTGTCCCAAAAACATGTAGGGACGTTTCTATAAACTTTTGACGCGTGGTTAAAAACATGCCTTTGACGTGTCTCTAAAGGGCGTCCTTTCTAAGTATGACGCCATCGTGGCGTTTTTTGTGTTGTTTAGCATCCCTCACTAAACATTTCCATCATTTGATTTTAGTACAACGCTTCCGTTTTCAAATTACCCACTCAATGCACTTCCGGTAACACCGGAAGTAAATACCAAGCGATTGAATGTGTTCGGGAATGAGAAATGTTTCCCAAGGCATCATCTACAGAGAAAATGAACAAAGTCAGCATTTTGTCAAATTTTAAAAATATAATTTGATGTGCAATGACATCGTGATGACGTCACAAAAGCTTGTAAACTCCATCAATTCCAGGAGAGGTCAACGACCAACTCCAGGCTGGAGACGACCCCGTGGCCGTCCAAGATCATCGTGGTTGGAACAACTCGGACGGCCTAGCCAGATCGACTGCATGTGGAATGAGGCTGTAGGACGTGGCTGTCTATGCGGACGAGTGAGTGAGTGAGTGAATGACATCATGATGACGTCACAAAAACGTCCATATCTTTTACACAGTTGACTAAGGTTCAAATTCGTACCAGGATACATCCTTTTCCATTGATCTGTTACGTAGAAATTAGTCGGTTTTTTTTAGGCTTCTTTGTGCATTTTAGTGTTCACGAGTTATAAAATGATATGAAATAGTAATACATGTATTTTGAACCAAACTTGCTTGTAATTTGATAGCCAATGACGACATCATGACGTCAGAGTAATATTACACGCCTGGGATCGGGTTTGAGGTTTGTTCTAAGTTTCACGCAAATGTTGTGTACAGTCAAGAAGCAAATTCTCAAAGAAATATCTTCATGGGAAAAAAGACGGAAAAAAAATCGATTGAAAATATCTGCAGCCGCTAGTATCAATGTCCGTTTGAGAGTCGTTATTATTTTTAGGCCAGTTCATAATTGTGCAAAGATGATACAAATGATATATTCAACATATTTTCATTAAAATATTTCATTCCACATTGGATACAAAACTGTTGTCAACAAGTGTAATTATTATTTTTAATGTATCAATACTCATATCTACTGCATTCGATTTGCGTGTGGGTAACGCAAAACAAATAATTACAGTATATTTTTGAGACATTCGACAAGTATTTCTTTTAATTCAGTGGTTATTGTTTCCGCAAAATGGAATGCGATTTTTAAGTATTCAGCAACACGATGCTCGTATATATTCATGTGTGGTGATATTTTATTTATTCGGGGTAAAGGAGGAAACCACTGAATGAGGTGTCGTGATTGTAAGCACCACTCACTCTACCGTGCATGGTAAGATACACCGTGTCTCCTTGCTGCAGAACCAGCACCGCGCTCCCAGACAGCGACTCATAGTTACTTGGATCATTGTCATAACCAGTGATAACTTCGCCGCCGTTCTTTCGGAGCAGGACGTACAGTGAGCTGCTTGCAGAATATTTGCACACAGAAAACATGAACACGTAGGTGCCCGACACACTACACGTGAATGTGCCAGTCTCGAGATCGAAGCTGGTACCCGGCAGTAGCGTCGCGGTCTGCTGGAAGGGCAAAAGGGTGTCAATGCTCGTAGACACATCTGAAGCACTCGATCTCGTCACGGTGAATGCTACCGGCTGATTGGAGTCGTCTGATGTCTCCCCTGGCTCACCCTTTTGACCTTTGACGCCAGTTTGACCGGTTGCTCCGACTAACCCTGGTGTACCCCTCGGACCTACCTTTCCGGGCAACCATATCCCGTCGTCCCCAGGGTTCCCAGGTGTTCCCCGCTCACCCATAGGTCCAATAGGCCCAATTTCACCTTCGTGACCTTGCTGACCTGCATCGCCCTTTGACCCCGGCTGACCGTACGGCCCCATCGGTCCTACTGGTCCAGGCAGACCTGGTATGCCGGGTATTGCAGCAGGTCCCTGGCAGCATTGCTGACACACCTGAGATGCAGGACCATCACCGTCCGAAGGAACCGGCCCAGTAACAGAAGCTCGGAGCTTGACAGAGTTACCCAGAAGGAGGGCGATTGACAGAATGGTGGCCACGCAGATCTTCATCTGTAAAGAAAAATAACAATGAAGTACGTAAACATGAGAACAAATTAAATGCCGGGAAAATGATCTATGAGAGAAAACATATTGAAGTCATGCAGACAAACTGGGGAATCACATCTTGGCCTACGTAAGACTTATGAAAAGTTGCCCTCGTTTGAAAAAGAAATGAATAACTATGGATGTTAACATTTTGTATGCTTAGTCAAAACTAATCTAGTTTGAAAAGCTTCTATTTAACGTTCTCACTGAACGAAATTCATTTTTCTAAACGCAGGTGGTTTATTTTGTTTAATGTCTCATCCAAAAGTGAAATCAAAAATCAGCGCCGATCAGTTTTGCTATTAGCATCAACTGTCATCTGTTTCATAACAGATCGAGTCTCAGAAAATCAGTAGGATTTGTGAATATCTGTTCCAACTGTAAAAGAAAACATGAATTTCAAAATATCAAGCCATGGTTGTTTCGAATCTAGGGGGCATGCTGGGTGAAAACATACATAAAAACATAAATTCATCCCAGATATTGAGCCCTACATGCACATATTCACCCAAGAGCTTGTGCTTGAAACGTTTAAAGCGGACAATGGAGCAGAAGGGCCAAGTAATTTCTACAAACATCATATCGATTCAAGATTTCTACATTCCAGATAGATAAAGGAATTTGAACTGGAATAAAACGGTGAACATCATCATCATCTTGGTCCAATTTGTTCTATTTTGCGCCCTCTACATATAATCTTTCCTAACCGGCGACTCACTTATCATACATTGCTTATAAAAGTAGCCTAATAATAAAACCGGAATTGCGCACTGTAAACTAATCTTGGTTCCAAGACGTTCTATCTGCGTTTGTGTACATGTGTAATCATCTTACTAATGAACACTTTTGCAAAACAATTGTTTTCAATCAACAGAGGGCGCACTTCAATGCATAACAGAAGTGAAAGTAAGAGAACGATTGCGCTAGAATCGATACTCGTTGAATAAACATTGTGAATAAGAATCGAATACTTTGTAGAATCGATAACAGATTTTTATCGCAGGCCTATCATAGTGCAATATAATTTTCGCGCGGAGAAAAAATATTCAACGAAGGTCTTGGAACCAAGACTAACTGTGAACTGGCAAACTGACAAAATTCAAAAGTGCAAAAGGTATATTGCGATCCAACTCATTCATAACACCAATAAGACAGCCATGTGTGAGTGGTCCGGATTTCCTGCATCCGTTCTTCCATGACCAACTTTGCATCCTTAATTGTTTAGAGTGATTGCTGGAAACATGTTTACATGTTCATCGCAACACATGTTTGTGTTTGAATAGGAAGACTTTGAATCAACAGAGAAAAAGAAACGAGGTAGAATATACAGTGATGCTTGATTTGACGGGTCGGAATATACAGGGGCGAGCTTATCCCAAAACAATGTTTTATTACATGTGAAAGAATGACAGTGCGCAAATTTGAATGACGAGGAACCATAATCCATTTTAAACTATTCGTAAATTAGCAGAAAAATTGAAAAAATTACAATCAAACCTTAATAGCCATGTTTTGTCAATGAAAACTACCGTGATTGTGATTCTGTACTGCGCTATTGTTTTGCAACAAGATATCAAGAGAGTTTCTAAGACCCTTAAAGCAACCAGTCATGCATAGTTTTTGGATTCAGTGGCGTCACCAGACTTTTCAGTCTGGGGGGCACAGGGGGGCACCAGCATTTGATGGGGGGGGCATTTAGGTGAATAAATATATATATTTTTTACCAACCCAAAGCTCAGATGGGGGCACTCGGGGGCACTAGGTTTTCCAGGTGGGGCACGTACCCCCTGCCCCCTTAGCGACGCCACTGTTTGGATTAAAAACAATAATACATTTTAAGTAGTTGCGGAAATAGTGTAAGCTTACAGGAATTCCTCTTAGTCCAAATAGAAAAAAAAACGACCCGATTTCCGTTTGTTTTTTATTGCCTAAAGTTGTGGCCTCACAAAATGTTGGTCCAGGATCTGCATCAACTGTTTCCGTAGGAACCATTATTCAGCTATATCATGCACAGCAAAATGCCTTCTTACCTGGTTAATTTCAAACACGGATTTTAATAAAGTATCGAGCTATTTTATTTTTATTTATTTATTTATTTAAACTTGTTTATACACGGTAACCCATTGAACCAAGGTTGTTTTTTCAAGGGGCCGTGTTACATAATTTTACCTGTTGCGTAAAATTAGACAATACACAAAATATAATCAGTAATTCAAATATATAAAACAACATGAAACATTAAGTCGATGTGTAAAATTAAGTACAAAACTTCAAAAAAAAAAAAAAAAACACAGCATGACATAATGAACTGATTCCAAAATGGCCTTTGGGAAAGGCACAATTTCTGGATCGGAAATTAGCGCGCTGGTTCGACTGTTTAGCAAACGTGTGTCAGTATCAGAGTCACAAAAGATTCAATTAATATTGTATTCATAAACATCAAGGATTTTTGCAGTCCCCAAGCAAGTACACAGTAGCCTACAAAACACAAAAAGGGAAATAGCAACGTACTACCACGCTTGTTGTTTGAAAAATAATTGTGCCAGCAATAACTATCAAAACCTTAATCGCACCTTAATTTAAACACTTTGTGGAAAAAGCTATGCCTGGCAAGTGATTAACCAAAAAGTCAGACACAGTTTTAAGGTGGATGTGTAGGGCAATGGGACCCTAAAATAATATCACTTCAACACCTTTTTTTCGAGAGAAGTTTTCCGTTATAATTTTAACCAAAATGGTTTATAAATGAACATAAACAAAACGATGCAGGCTCCCACATCATCACATCTCTATTATTATGCTTGATTGCGGTAAATGTCAAGTAACATACATTGCCTTCAAGTAACGTTCTTGAATCCTATCACGAAAGGAATCCTCAACACTCTAGCAGAATGCTGGCTGAAAAAAAAAAAATACCAACAAAAATGATTAACTTACAAATCCACTCGGTGGAGGAGGCATAGCTGAATTTCAGAAGTAAAAAAATATCTTTGTTGGGCGAACTGCGCTTACGGCCTCAACGGCCTCACGCAAACGTTTACAATTTCGAAAAAAAAAAATATTTACTAGCAAAAAAGATTATATTCTTTGTTTTAATCTTTAGGGGGAAAAAAACAAGTTCAAGCCATGTAAGTTTATGGCGATCGTGTAGTGTAGAACCCCTGTTTTGTTTTCATAAAATTAGAAACAAGTGTGTTTTTATTACTTAGAAATGACCTTTTCAACCTAGAGCAGACTTCTCTCAATATAATGAATCCTTTTTTTGTAATATTTAAACAGTTTCTTGGGGTAGAAATTACGATTTTCCTGTGTGGTTTACAGTTGGTGTGCTGCGATTCAGCGGGCCTTGCATGTTCACGGTACACCACGCGGTGATCGTCATCTTTATTTTCGTGTTGCATTTTGTTGTTGTCATCGTCATTTTGCCCCCAAATTTCCCTCAAAAACTCAAAATCCTACCCATTATCTATCACATACCTATATGTTCTTAATGACGCCAATTAGTTTGGTCAGTCAAATAATTTAAAAGTGGGTTTTGTTCCCTTATAGGAACCGGGCCCGTAGATACACGATCGCTAAGTTTATTTACAAATTCCCGGAAAAGTAACTAACCGGTTTAATGACAGAAACTCAATGCTCAAAATGAAGATAAGACTCTAATCAATACCCTGTGAAAATCGTTTATAATTAAGCTGAGCACAAAATTAAGCTGAACACAAAAATTCAAAATAATGTCCCCGCGGGCACATTCTTTTACGTGTGTTTGCAACGGAATCATTTTATCAGACCAAAACATTCTGCATACATTTTTTTTAACATTTATATTATCCACTGGGCTTAAACTTCAACAGGTTAGTTGTAATGCACCCTAGTTCATATTGTATGGGATTTGGTTGCATCTAACAAAATAAAATTGCTTGAATTTGTTGTATGAATCACAATAAGCATACATTGTCTACATTGATAAGGGAATCGATCTCATACCGAGGAAGTATATATAGTGGCGGTAACAATACAGATGGAGTACCGCAATCAAGTTACAGTCGCTAAAAAGAAGAATATATTTTGATATGAGAAATCAGGGTACTGGTTTGGCTAAAGCGTCAGCCACCATCTGTTTAGCAACCGAATGTGGATTAAAATATTTAGGGTATGTGAAAATCGGTGCAACCACTCAAAAAAAATATTCAAAATATTAAGCAAAATACCACTATCGCTGTTTGTTAAAAAAAAAAAATTCAACAGAATCTGAGCGGCATGCTGAGTGGAACACTACAAAGGACAGTACAGCAGAAGGCCTGCGTACAAAAATGTACAAACATCAACTCCATACAATGGTTTCTACAAATGAATCCAGCGAGAACTATCAAAGTAAAACTATTGTTTGTAAAACTCACCTAGCAAATCTCGTTCTTGCTGTGCGAACAGTCAGGTCTCTCTCTAGCTCTCGACTTGTCTTCAGAGGCTGAAGAAGAGCTGCGGTCGCCTGTGAGGGGAAAAGCGGGCGCTCGTGCCTTAAATATTACCATCGATTTCCTGAGCAGTGACTGAGGAAAATGGCCCGGTTGGTGATTGGTCCCTGCGCACTGTCAATCACACACCACTGACTCGCTTCGTATTAATGAGACGGATGTTATAAGTTGATGTGGTCCAGGCTATATAGTCACTATAAAAACAGGTATCACCGACACTGAAATAGCCGCATCTTATTGGCAGATATCGTATGGATGTCGGTGACACATCCAAAACACGTAATTTGTGATTGACACACACAGCCTGTCAATCACAAACCACTCACTTGTGATCACCGACTTGTTGGGTGACTAACTTCAATTGGTGGATAGAGAAGTGACGTTCACCGGCCGTGATTCATTCGATGAGCAGTTTGCACTTCAGTCTATTATTGTGAGGATATGTTATTCGGGATTTTCTGTGGACTTAAATCTTCGTAAAGCCAGCGCTAATACTAGGGTTTAACTTCGCGGGGAGGGGGGGGGGGGTGAGAACCCGGGGTGTTTTTGTTCTTCATATGGTGCATTTAATAGATTGAAATGAAAGGTATTATTACAACAGTGCATTTCCAATAAGGATTTAAAAATGGGGGGAGGGGGCACCGGCTTCCACTGGAGGAGGAAGCTTCCACTGGAGGAGGAGGAGTGAACATGTCCCCGTGTCCCCCGTAGTTGTGCCCCTGAGTTAGGCTTTGCTATTGAAGACTTGAAGAAAAAAACAACAAATAAATACGAGTTGGAAGAAAGTTAAATGAACTTCGTTAAACTGTACGCATCATATCCGGTCCGCGTATCACTGCGGCCCTCTTACGGTGGAAGTGCGTTTTTGAGCTTGTGTTTCTCTAAGTCCCTATAATCAGTCCCCAAAATGTAAGAATGTATGACCGGTGATGATGAACCTTAAAACCACCCATTCACGAGCTAAAATAATGACACAGTTCAACAATAGCATGTACAATATTTCAAAATAAATACCCCCTCTCTCGATATAAACAAAATAGGCATGTACGGTTTGACCAAATTTCCGGTGTTTGTTATTGTATGACTTCCGCATAACGATTCATTCTGAAGTAGGTTTGGTGTATCCGGAAAAATAAATCACACTAGAATGTGCAATTCTGTCTATCCAACATCATCAAATTTTAACAATCTCTTAAGCAAAGCATTGCGATGATGGGGGTCGGGTCGGGTAGTTGAATGACCACACGCCCCCCTCCCCAACCCGGTGGGGGAAAAAAAGAAAACGACGAAGCTACTGATCTAATTAGGGCCTAAACTTAATGGCCATGGTCCCATGCCGGGGACGAAGCCTAGGTTTACAAAACGCTCGAAGTCACAAGACCCAAACTGGTTTTTTCTAATCTCCGGCTACGTTCCTTTTCTGGTTTCGGGTATGAGGTTTTGCAATGGAGCTGGATATGGATATGGAATGAAGCCGGGATTTGAAAAAGTCACTCTCTCGACGTTTATATAGTCTTCGTTAAAAACGCCTGGTTGTTTCGCCACTCGGTCAAATACCGGAGCGAGTCAGGATGACCTCGTGAAAAGGCTACAGTTAGGCTATTAATTTTGACCAGCAGAGCAACTTCCTTGTTATTATTTGGGAATCGCCAACTTTGAAAATGAGGAAACCTGGGGTTGGGAGAGTGTTTGGTGGGGATGGACGCTGCCTGACTATTGAGGGCACTGTTGTAGAATGCATGTACATACGCCTACGTATATAGTGTTTATGCTTGAAATAAGAATGTAATGCAAACAAAAACAAAACAATAAACATGTTTATGGCTGTCTTATTTGAAATCCGGTCAGTGAATAAATTATCATGTGGGCAAAAAAAAAATAATGTGAATGTGATAGGTGCAGAAAATCATATGTCAATAGTCAATGACGAAAATAATAGAATAATAATAAATAATTATAAGTAATTGAGCAGATTTTCGTTTACATGTGCAGCGTTTCTTAACAAAATGTAGTAGGCAAAAAACATTTTTTTCTGAGGAAACTATCTATATATATTTTAAACACCATGTGATGATTGAGTTTCTTAACCAAAACAAGATTTTTGTTCTGTGATTTGGACCTTTTGTTTAAAAATTACGTATGCAAAGCCCGTAATGACTGTCAAAATCTTGGAACGATTGCGTCATTTACATTGATGAGCTCCATGTTCTCGCCAGCATTCATGTTACTATAAATGAAAATTGAGCCGATGATGGATCCATTGACCAGGATACCTGCCCAAACAACAAGTGTTTCCTTTGGTTGTGGGGAATGTCATAATGAGAAGTCCCTTGGTGGGTTGTTCATTTGAACATAATATCCTTACATTGTGTGTGTTTACGTTTCCATCTATTGGAATGTAGCTTCATTCCCATGATGTCATGAAGGAATCTTTCTGTGCGATAACTTAGGCCCCGTGGGTTAATTACAATATTCTTCTTCGTCGATAGCACTCCTCCTCTGCATGACGTCGGAGTGCCAATTCTAGTCTTGTGATCCGGTAAAGGTTACTGGGCTGATGTTAGGCAGCGTATTTACGCCTCGCACTCACCACTGGAGCAGCTTCCAGTTGAAGGGTTCGACGCAACGAACCAAACTTGTGTCCTTGCTCTTCTTCGTCTGCCGCTGTTTCCATGGCTTCTATATTGAGACTTGTACCATATTCCTGAGTATTTATCGACATAACTCCTACTCGTTGTTCTTCTTGGTACTCTGGAATGAGGAAATTGCAATGTAAACTGTCGGAAGGTCTCTGCAATATTTTAAGTTTTATAGTAACAAACTACCATAAGAACCCCTTTATCCACTGAAACCTGGGCCGCAAATTCGGCCAGCCATCTTTGGTAGCAGAAGAATTGATATACTGCATAACACTTGAAATTAAATTTAATTGTGACGTACCAATCAATGTTTGGTCGAATTGGCATGGATTAGCTTGCATTTTTGTTTACGTAATCCAACACACCTTCCTTTGAAGTGAAACAACACACTTTCATGGTGAATCAAAATGAAGTCTTTCATTAGACACCAGATAATCTAAAAAGTCGCACAACTTGAAATTCAAGTCCCTTCATTTAATAAGCTGCATCTCTGGACTAGTGTGTCAAAATGAGATGGGATAAAGAATATTGTGTAGAGTATTACCTATACTTTCAAACCCATATGATGTACGTTTTGCACACCTAAAAAGAGGGCTAGTATTTTGAATATTTGTGGATTGACTGCTCCATATATCTTTTTAAAGAGAGACAGTAATACCAATAATTAAAACTATAATAAATATAAGTAACTAAACTGGATTTTTATATTAAAAATTAAATTCTCAAATTAAATATATTTTTACAGTGCAAAAGGTAAACATCATTATCCAATAAAACTATTATAATAAAAAGTAAAAAGCATATGAGCTAATTTTAATTAACTAATGTTCTTATATTTTAATAACGAAAAGAATATTTGCCCACCCCAAAATGGCACATAAAGGTAACATTAATTTAATCCTTAAAGAGAGATTTTTTTCTAGTATTAACATGTTTTGTTTAAATTTTGTATCTGTAAAATTGCCAAGAACATACTTACTTGTTGCCCACAGACCTCCATGAGTACGGACGCTGCCCGAATTCAGGCGCGAACCGCGGGCTATTGTTTAATTATTGATGCATCCGTTTTGTATTTACTATTTTGATGATTATTTTCTATTTTGATGATAAGTATTTTGTTCATTCGTTCGTTTGTACTTTGTAGGCCTACATTGATTCTGCTGAGGCACAAAAGACCGGTTGTTACTTGAACTTCGCCGAAAACAGAATCAATCTTCAAAATACAAATAATTCTTAAATACATAAAGGATCGCAAGTCAATCAATATCTGGTCATATGTTTCCAAAATCTACACAATAATGACCGAAGAGCAATACCAATGAAACCAAAGGATATTACACGTAACTGTGAATTAATATGTTATAATTACGGGAAAGAATGAGGTAACATATAAAAAGATCGGTACCTGTTCAGGAACGAGGAGAGTGATGTTTATTTTGGTCTTCGACAAAAAAAACCATGAAGAACAGCGGAAAGCGCGAGAACTGGTTTACACAACTGAAATGGTGCTCGTCAATTTAAATAGCAGAAAACGATTACGTAATGGGCCTTATGCACGAGCTGGCCATTTTTGTTGAGTTCCCCGAATGTATTTAATACACTCTTATCTGTTTAATGGGATGGCGCCAGACTATTAATGTGGCCTTATTTTACAGTCATTTTCCTTTTTAATTTGGCTTAAAATGTTAGGGAATGTTTACATACAAATTTTAAATTATTCATCGAAGCAGACTTGAATTAATTAGTAATTTACTTGCTTTCCATTCTCTTCGCAAGTTCCAAAAATGAAGATTATACCTTACTTTTAATTCATTATGGCCAACTCGTGCACAAATAACGCCCATTCAAACATTATGTAGATGGGGTATGCATCACAACCGTCACTTCATGTACAGTGCCCGTTTGTGTGTTGATTTGAAAAGTCAAAATTCTGATTATTATGTCCTCGCTCTTGTCATTCGAAAGATACGTGGCTACGATACAGCAATCGCAGATTTGTCCTTTGAAAAAATATATAGCTGAAATAAGCAATTTTCAAAATTTTCAAAATGGCAGCCTTTTCTTGTTATTCTTCCTATTTGTTTTCAAGGGGCAATTCTACGATGGCCAAATAAGCACACATCTTTCTCATGACATACTCTGGATGTGTGCCAAATTCTGCACTTGTATCATCAAAGGGATCCCACCTATCTGGCGTACTATCAAACCCAAACTAAACCTGACCCCTCCCCACGCCTTTCATCGAAGGATCTATTCTATAACCATTTTGGGGGTGAGGGAGAGCCTCGGGAAGAATACAATTAAAAGGGCCCGATATCCGACAAGTTGACTGTTCTGAGAATCGGTTGTTATCAACAATCAGTGGAGGGAAACTAGATGAGTAAACAACATCGTTTTTGATAAAGTGGTTTTAACTTGTTCTCTTGTTTGATAATTGAAACTAAATGCAATGGTTTGTTGGGGTGGCCGGGTGGGGGCTTGGGCATATCCCGCCCCCTCGCTCGACACCAACCTATCCTCAACCCGTACCCAAACCCCTCTTACCCTGAACCCCCATCCTTGAACTCCTCAACCATCACCCCCAAACCCCCTATCTTCAACCCCGTCAGCTTTAATTCAACTAACCCTCAAACCCACCCATCCTCAACAAATCTTCACCCGACATTTGGGCCCATCACAATATTGATCATCCTGGCTTTTAAGAAATCCAAACATGCGACAACATTCCTAAGTAAATGATTGGCATTATCGGCAATACTTTCAGTGATAAGCAATGATTATTTTATTCAGTTTACATGTAAGAAATGAGTTTATGAGTCACAAAAGACAAAAGATTTTAATTCAAGTAAACTCCCTAAAAGGTCTTGAGCTTTTACTCCCCGTGAATTCAATTGACGTCTTCCAAACATAAAGTGTGTTTCAAAAGTGTTTGGCACCATAAATGAAGTACAGCCGAAGGAGTTTTAAAAAGCGTTTTTGCAGTGATCAAAAGCTCGAGATATTTTCTCTTATTGTTTTAGTACATTTTCTGAGTAGTTATATTCGACATTTATCAGATTGATTACTTCGTGTTGTCAAATATTTAAGCTGTCAAAGAGAGCAATATCATCAGCTGTACTTGAAATTAAGCATCCTTTTCTTATAAGCATTTAACAACCCACATTGTATTAAATCATGAACAATTATTTATACAAATTAAACTCGTTCAATTAATATACATGTATGTAATCATCATGCCCTGCCAGAAGTCGGAATATCAAACCATAAAGCATTACAAGGCGAACGACAGACTTTTAATACATACAGGACATTTAATATCAAGGCGATTATAATTTTAACAATCACTGCAGATTTAAGAAGTTGTGAGAATTTTTTTTCTACAAAAGTAAAATTGGGTTTTGCTACGTTGCTACGACACACGACATCAATAACTGTTTTCAGTTGAACGATCAAACATGTTTGAAGCATAAATGAAGCCCAGCAGAAGGCGTAGGTAGTTTCCACATTTTCAAAAGCTAGTGTAAAAGGATATAGAGAAGTTTTATATCAAATTATTCTTTTCTTATAGTCTTGAGTCGTCACTGTAAGCTTGTAACTACTTTGGAGTTCAAAATGTAGAAATACCGCATGAATCCTCAATTGAAAAACTCCAGCATTTGATGGAGATGGATTTTGTTTGTAATTTTTGCCTTGGACCTGATATAAATTGACTTTGTTCAAGTTTCAATATTTGCAATTTCTCACAAGACCGCCAGGCAATAACTTTGTCAACACAAAGCTAGTTCACAATTATCAACCAATTATGTTCAATCTAACGAAACCTCATTTCACAATAAAACAAATTCTACTGGAACAAAATATTTCAGCAAACTGTGACCCAAAATTTCCTTATTTTAATTTATTCAGTCAGATTGTGGGTCATATGTGAATTATAACTCCTCATCCTGCGCATTCATAATTATCTAGTGCACTCATTACATAATTCAATAATAAATTCTCACCAAGGGGACCCCAAATATGTGCTACTTTTGGCTCATCTAATCACGAAGGTTTCCAAATTCTAAAAACCGAAGAGGATATTTTGTGTTAAAATGTTGAATGTGTTAATTTTAACTTGATGATACAATAAAATATGATCCACACCCATGAGAGAGGTTGTGGTAAATCATTCATTCAAAATTTGGTATCACAGTAGAAGTCAACAAAGACATTTAAGTTACAATAATAGCACATTATCCCATCTGATGGCAGCTTATAGGATCAAATGAACAATTCAAACCAGTCCAAAAACCCTCCTCACTTGATTGGCATGTTTGCTTTGTAGAATTGATGTTTTCAAAGTGAGTTTCTTGAATAAGCCTCTGTGCTAATAACGTCACACTTATGTTTATGTGTGTGCTTTCCTATGGTGCTCAGTGGACCGTTGGTCCCACTGGCTCCATATGAAAGTGCACATGTAAACAAAGTGTGACGTCATTGGAACAGAGGCTTTTTGAGTCTTTTAATCTAGAAACACATGCCATCTTTTTTGTGGGCTTTGAACTCTTCGGAGAATTCCATTCCCCATATTTTCGGCACTTTTCCGTTTCGGAAAATGAAGGAAGGTTGTTTATTTTCTCAATTTAATTAAAGCATGTAAAACGTTTTTGTTTCTATACAAAAGTCGAGCAAAAATACTCATCAAAAACGGTGGTAAACGTGTTTCAAAATCATCAGAATGAGGCTTTGTACATTTCTTTTTTTCAATTGTACATATTTTTGCAGTCAAGTGTAACTTATACAATAATGCTTACAGATTATAATGTTAACAATTATGCAATCATTTAAATAAAAACCAGTGTATTCTTCTTTTTTTTCGAATCACCTGTAAACTGTTAAAGTTTACATGCAAGTCTCAATGTTTCATCAAATTGCTATAAATAACAATACAATATTTTGAATAATTATTATTTTAATCACCAAATGTAAGTCAACAGGCCAGGAAATCATTTTGGATATTTTGTAAAATAAAACAATGATACATGCATGTGATTGATTAAATCTACATTTTCTGTGCTGGGTACACGCCGCTGAAGTGTAATGTCGCGCGGCGTCATCTACAATAGTGGTCGTTCCACACATTGTCTCGTCCGCCAATTTTACCATATCATCTGAACGGGCGACTTAGGTGAACATTTTCTCGTTTAAATATGCTCAAACATTAAGAATAAATAAGCCCAGAAATGGCACAATGATTTAAAGCTAACTTTAAATATCACTCAGAACGTCTCGGATCCTGTTATTTGTATTTTCCAATGGATACGCCACCGGGTGACCCCGGTGGCATATGATGTAGCTATTTCAACAGCGTGTTATGTAGGGAACATACAGCCGAGAAACAAAACTGTGTGTGCACGATAACGACCCAAATTCTATCAAGGTATGAAGGAACAAAAATAATTTAATTTAGTAACTTGTTTGTCTTTGTCTTTTCTACTTTGTTTGCATTAACCTGTAAGTGTTTATGTGCACAAAACAAACAACTTTTATTTTCAAAATATTCCTTATATTGTGTTAGGCCAAATGTGGCAATAAAAAGTCTTCTGTCGATAATTACGCCTAAAAATTCCATTCAAAATGGGTTGCCCTAAACCCAATTTGATCAGCCTAAACATTCTGGATACACTGGTGGCACACTGTTTTGCAAACATATTTATTTCCTAAAAAAAAAAAAGAACAATAACCTTTGTTTTGAAAAAAAAAATCCGTTAAAGCATTTCACTCTCCACAGACTTTATAAAAAATAAAACAAATATCGCTGTCAACAAATAGTACTAAAGAATTATTTTTTTCTGTATATCAATACTCATACACAGAGCAATACATGCATTAAACAATAGTTAATCTGTTGCTGTACAGTAAATGTGTACATGTACAGCACTATTTATCTGCGTATGTGCAATGCAACAAGAAAAATATATTAATTTAATAGAAAAGTATTGTTTATATGTGCCTATTATTCATTCGTGGTAAAGGAGGAAGCCACTGAATGAGGTGTAGTGTTTGGAATTACTCCACGCCTGACCATTCATGGTCAGATATACCGTGTCTCCTCGCTGCAGAACCAAAACCGCGCTACCAGACACCTGCTCAGCGTTACTTGAATCACCGCTAGCACTGGAGACAACCCAGTCGTCGTTCTTTTTAAGATGAACGTCTATGTGGGCGCAGGAAGAAGGTTTCAACACCGAAAACAAGAACACGTAGGTGCCTGGCACACCACATGTGAATGTGGCAGACTCGAGATCAAAGCTGGTACCCGGCAGAAGCGTCTCGGTCTCCTGGAAGGGCAAACGGGTGTCGTGACTCGTAGAGGTATCCGAGTTGCTCGTCCTCACCACGGTGAATGCTACCCGCTGGTTGGAGTCGCCTCGTACCCGTGTCACCCCTGGCTCACCCTTCTGACCTTTGACACCAGTGTCCCCGGTTGTTCCAACTAAGCCCGGGGGACCTCTCGGACCTATCTTGCCAGGCAGGCCAATCCCATCATCGCCGTTAGATCCAGTGTTCCCAGGTGCTCCCCGATCACCCATAGGTCCAATAGGGCCAATCTCACCTTGCTGACCTGCATCGCCCTTTGACCCCGGCTGACCGTACGGCCCCATCGGTCCTGCTGGTCCAGGCAGACCTGGTATGCCGGGTATTGCAGCAGGTCCCTGGCAGCACTGCTGACACACATGAGACGCAGGACCATCACCGTCCGAAGGAACCGGCCCAGAAACGGAAGCTCGGAGAATGACAGCGTTACCTAAAAGAAGGACGATCGAGAGAACGCAGATCTTCATCTCTAAGAAAAAACAACAAAGCGAAATAAATAAATATGGAAACAAATAGGGAGTGATGAGAGAAAAATATTGAGTTTAGAGAAAGTGGGGAAGTACGAAAGCCCATTAGCGCCACTGCAAGTATATGTTAGTAATTCGTTATACGGATTGTTAATTCGTTATTACGGATTGTTTAATTCGTTATTACGGATTATTAAATTCGTTATTACGAATTATTGATTCGTTATTACGGATTATTTAATTCTAAAAAATAATGTGGCCTGACGTTGCGAACTTAGCAAGTTCTTCTTCAGAGGCTAAAACAGAAATGACAGAGGTACATACATTAACATGGGGGTGCACACAAACATGCAGGGCTGAAAGAAGAAACACAAAAGGAGGATTAGGTGGGAAAGGTGTGGAAAGATGCAGGGGAGGGTGGATGAGAGAACAAAGGAACAAAGGGAGATGGCAAACCACAAGGGGTCTGGTGTAAACAGGGGAGGGACCAGAAAGGGGAAGGATCAAAGGTCACAGGGAGTGGGAACGGACAAAAGAGTGTGAGAGTGATTATGATGGGGGGGGGAACAGTATGAAGGTGGAAAGGGATGAAAGATTGGGGAAGATGGGTAAACACAAACAAGGAAGACCAGGTGGATTATCTGTAACACAAAACAATGGAGGAAGAAAAGGATTAATCATTCCCAAGTTGGATGTTGAGACCATGTGGTTGAATAGTTCGAAGACGATTCATCCACACTTTCTCTCTGCTGAGGCGAACTGAGTCCTTGCGATGGCCAAGAGATTCAATGCCCTGCAAAATCATATCAGAAATAGGAGTGGTTAGGCAGGTTGAAGTGATGACCAACAGGGGTGTCTAGTTTCTTGGTGTTGACCGTTGACCGGTGGGCATAGAAACGCTTCTTGAGCGTATTCTTAGTCTCACCTACATACTGCACTCCACAGACCCTGCAAGAAATGAGATATATGACATTAGAGGTGTTACAAGTGATGTTACCAATGGTTCTGTGGGTAGTGACAGAAGAGTGGCCAGAAAAGGAGTCAGACTCCTGGATATGAATCTGGCAGACAACACATCTGGAACTGCACTTGAAAGTACCATGCTGGGTGGGAGGTTATGCATCTAAGGATGGGACTTCAGCTCGAACAATCAGGTCCCGTAGATTTCGAGGACGCCTGTAAGCCAATGTGGGGCCGTTGGGGATGGCGCGGGCAAGGCGATCTGAAGTATGGAGGATATGATGATTGTCATTAGTGATTTTGCGAAGGGGAGGGAGATTGGGGTGAAACGTGGTAACCAAGGGAATCATGGGTTTGGCCATGGCATCAGGGGCCTTTCCCGTGAGAGCTAGATTTCTGGGGATAGCTTTAGCTCTGGCAATGGCACGATGAACTTGGCGAGAGCTGTGACCCCTGGCCACCAAGTTGTTCCTCAGTATCTGTGTATGGCGGGAGAAATCGGAATCATTAGAACAAATTCTTCTGAGTCTGAGTGCCTGGCTAAACGCTATGCCAGTTTTGCAGTGCCTGGGGTGACAGCTGGAGGAGTGGAGGTACTGGTGGGTGTCTGTGGGTTTGGAATACAGGTCAGTGGTTAGTGAGTTGCCTTGCTTGCGGACGGTGACATCCAGAAAGTGGGTTTGGTGAGCCGAGAACTCCGACGTGAATTTGATGGTTCTGTGGAAGGAATTGATGTGGTTAGTGAAGGTCAAGAGACTGTCCTCATCACTGGTCCAGATGAAAAAAACATCATCAATATATCTCCATCAGATCCAAGGGCGACATGGGGCCGAGGCAAGCATGCGTTCTTCGAGGTCACCCATGAAGAGGCAAGCCATGGAAGGGGCCATGCGAGTGCCCATTGCAGTGCCGTGTACCTGTAGATAGTGTTCACCAAGGAAGGAGAAATTGTTCTTCGTTAGTATAAGTCTCATGAGGGTGCCAACATCACTGATCGGAGGAGTCGTGTGTCCTGCCTTGGCCAGAGCCAAGGAGCAAGCACGAACACCCTCCTCATGTGGGATGTTGGTGTACAGAGATGAGACGTCGAAAGTCCCAATGATGGCTGTGCTGGGAATCTGGTCCTTGATTCCTTCAAGCTTGCGTAGGAAGTCTGGGGTGTCGTGAATGTATGACGAAATCTGTGGGACAAGGGGTTTGAGAAAACTGTCAATGAACAGGGAGATGCGTTCCGTGGGTGAGCCATTACCGGAGATGATGGGTCTACCGGGGTTGCCAGCCTTGTGAATCTTGGGTAAAATCTGGCAGTCCTACAATCGCAGGGAGAAAGAAATTTGTGAGCTTTCTTGGACAACTGGTCACGTGATCGCATATCGTCAAGTACCTGTTGTATATCTCGACAGAAAGTGCCTGTGGGGTCAGAGTCAAGGCGGGTATAGTTAGTGCGATTATCCAACTGGCGGTGGGCCTCATCAATGTACTGCTGACGATCCATGATGACCACAGCTGAACCTTTATCTGCTGGCTTGATGATGATGTCGGTGCGAGAGCGCAAGGAGTTGAGAGCCAGGCGCTCCTCTCTGGGGAGATTATCATGAGTCCTGTGGGGGAAGTTGTCCGGGTTAGTGACTTGGGAATTGATAACTTGAACGTATGTCTCTATGGCTGGCACACGATTCTTGGGGGGTACCCATGAACTCTTGACTCGAAAAGGCTCTGGTTCACACGGTTCACTGTCCAGGAAAAACTCACGCAGACGGATTCTACGGTAGTATTCCGTGAGGTCTTGGCTGAGCTGAACCTGGTTCACAGAACGGGGAGCGGGACAAAAATTGAGACCCTTGGAGAGAAGTTTGTGCTCTGCGTCAGATTTTGAAGAGGAAGAAAGATTAACTACAGTGTTGACAGGGGGTTCTGGAGGTGGCGTGGTAGATGGGGACCTAGGACGTCTGAAACGTCTGTGTCTGCGTTGCTGTTGCTTGGCAAGCAAGCCACCAATCTTCTTGTTTCTCCTGTTGAGTAGGACAGAGTCAAGGTTAGACAAACCCCTTTCAATCTCATCATGGAAATTCCTGTACGTGGAATCAGAACAACTGGATTTGAGTTGGGAGTCAAGGTGGGAAATATTCTGATGGAGGTCCTCACGTGTAAATTGACACTGCTGAGAGAGAATATTGATGAGTTTAATAGAGGCACCATGTAGAACTTGATTCCATCTCCTTTGAAGGTGTGGTGGGAGGTTTCCTAAGCAGGGAGTGTGAGACAGTTGCAAACCTTTGGGGATAAATCGAGAGAGGGAGTAAAAACTGTAGTTATCCTGATGGTAGGAAAAGCGTAAGGCCTTTTCCTTTGCCTTTCTGAGCTGTTGGAAAGTGCAAATGGTGTCACTCATATCTGTAGAAAGGGAGAGAATAAATGGTTAATACAATAAATCAGTGGAGGAACAAGAAGACAAAAAGTACAAGTCAAATGGAGTTGCTCATGCCTTTTGAAGGGACAGAGCAAAACAAAATTGTGGGTACCTGTAGTGTGGAGAGAACAGTTTGATTAGTACATGGTATAAAACGATCAAAAGAAGGAACAAAACAAAACACAATGAAACTTACATGTCAGCAAGGAGGATCACCACAAAGGGATACTGCAACAGAGAAGTTGAAACATGAAAAAAAAGTAAGACTGCTGCAAACTGCTTACTGACTGGATGGACCTGAAATGTATAAATCTAAAAATTAATGTGGCCTGACGTTGCGAACTTAGCAAGTTCTTCTTCAGAGGCTAAAACAGAAATGACAGAGGTACATACATTAACATGGGGGTGCACACAAACATGCAGGGCTGAAAGAAGAAACACAAAAGGAGGATTAGGTGGGAAAGGTGTGGAAAGATGCAGGGGAGGGTGAATGAGAGAACAAAGGAACAAAGGGAGATGGCAAACCACAAGGACCAGATTCCCAGCACATCCATCATTGGGACTTTCGACGTCTCATCTCTGTACACCAACATCCCACATGAGGAGGGTGTTCGTGCTTGCTCCTTGGCTCTGGCCAAGGCAGAACACACGACTCCTCCCATCAGTGATGTTGGCACCCTCATGAGACTTATACTAACGAAGAACAATTTTTCCTTCCTTGGTGAACACTATCTACAGGTACACGACACTGCAATGGGCACTCGCATGGCCCCTTCCATGGCTTGCCTCTTCATGGGTGACCTCGAAGAACGCATGCTTGCCTCGGCCCCATGTCGCCCTTGGATCTGATGGAGATATATTGATGATGTTTTTTTCATCTGGACCAGTGATGAGGACAGTCTCTTGACCTTCACTAACCACATCAATTCCTTCCACAGAACCATCAAATTCACGTCGGAGTTCTCGGCTCACCAAACCCACTTTCTGGATGTCACCGTCCGCAAGCAAGGCAACTCACTAACCACTGACCTGTATTCCAAACCCACAGACACCCACCAGTACCTCCACTTCTCCAGCTGTCACCCCAGGCACTGCAAAACTGGCATAGCGTTTAGCCAGGCACTCAGACTCAGAAGAATTTGTTCTAATGATTCCGATTTCTCCCGCCATACACAGATACTGAGGAACAACTTGGTGGCCAGGGGTCACAGCTCTCGCCAAGTTCATCATGCCATTGCCAGAGCTAAAGCTATCCCCAGAAATCTAGCTCTCACGGGAAAGGCCCCTGATGCCATGGCCAAACCCATGATTCCCTTGGTTACCACGTTTCACCCCAATCTCCCTCCCCTTCGCAAAATCACTAATGACAATCATCATATCCTCCATACTTCAGATCGCCTTGCCCGCGCCATCCCCAACGGCCCCACATTGGCTTACAGGCGTCCTCGAAATCTACGGGACCTGATTGTTCGAGCTGAAGTCCCATCCTTAGATGCATCCCCTCCCACCCAGCATGGTACTTTCAAGTGCAGTTCCAGATGTGTTGTCTGCCAGATTCATATCCAGGAGTCTGACTCCTTTTCTGGCCACTCTTCTGTCACTACCCACAGAACCATTGGTAACATCACTTGTAACACCTCTAATGTCATATATCTCATTTCTTGCAGGGTCTGTGGAGTGCAGTATGTAGGTTAGACTAAGAATACGCTCAAGAAGCGTTTCTATGCCCACCGGTCAACGGTCAACACCAAGAAACTAGACACCCCTGTTGGTCATCACTTCAACCTGCCTAACCACTCTATTTCTGATATGATTTTGCAGGGCATTGAATCTCTTGGCCATCGCAAGGACTCAGTTCGCCTCAGCAGAGAGAAAGTGTGGATGAATCGTCTTCGAACTATTCAACCACATGGTCTCAACATCCAACTTGGGAATGATTAATCCTTTTCTTCCTCCATTGTTTTGTGTTACAGATAATCCACCTGGTCTTCCTTGTTTGTGTTTACCCATCTTCCCCCATCTTTCATCCCTTTCCACCTTCATACTGTTCCCCCCCCCATCATAATCACTCTCACACTCTTTTGTCCGTTCCCACTCCCTGTGACCTTTGATCCTTCCCCTTTCTGGTCCCTCCCCTGTTTACACCAGACCCCTTGTGGTTTGCCATCTCCCTTTGTTCCTTTGTTCTCTCATCCACCCTCCCCTGCATCTTTCCACACCTTTCCCACCTAATCCTCCTTTTGTGTTTCTTCTTTCAGCCCTGCATGTTTGTGTGCACCCCCATGTTAATGTATGTACCTCTGTCATTTCTGTTTTAGCCTCTGAAGAAGAACTTGCTAAGTTCGCAACGTCAGGCCACATTAATTTTTAGATTTATACATTTCAGGTCCATCCAGTCAGTAAGCAGTTTGCAGCAGTCTTACTTTTTTTCATCTTTTTTTTTTCATGTTTTTTTCATGATTATTTAATTCGTTATTACGGATTATTGATTCGTTATTACGGATTATTTAATTCGTTATTACGGATTATTGATTAGTTATAACAGATTATTATTTCGTCATTATGGATTATTAAATTCGTTATTACGGATTATACATTTGTTATTACGGATTACTATTCGTTATAACGGATTATTACTTCGTTATTACGGATTATTAATTCGTTATAACGGATTATTCATTCATTATTACGGATGATAAATTCGTTATTACGGATTGTAAATTCGTTATAACGGATTATTGATTCGTTATTACGAAATAAATCTGGTACTCATATGCGGAGAGCACGTGATCAGAATGCACTGAGAGCTGGATAGGGTTAAATAAAAAGGCAAAATTTCGGGAACAAATCCCCAGATTGTCCTGATCACAGAATGACCAGTCTTAAGCTTCGCTAGATCAAACAAAGGCCCATTGGCAGCATGCGGCAAATTGTACATTTAATAAAATTTGAGAGCAAGATCAAATCAATTATCATTAGCTTGGAACCTGTAGATTATGCCAAAAAAAAACGGTGTATGAGAGTGATTTTAGATCAGACTAATAAACTTTACCCCACCTTTTCTTTTTCGCTCATACCCTTGCGACACAACGGTAGAGGAGAAAATAAAACCAGCTTGTATGGGTGCCTTGGCACTTGCGAAATATTAAAATATGACTAAAGAGTGATTTTAGGTCAAAATAATTAAGAGCGGCGCGAAATACAGAGGGGGAGGGAGCGCAACCCCCTCCATGTTATTTTTTTTTCCTTATATCGTCGCAATGCATTTTTTAAATCATGTCACGTTAATCTGACAGTTGTTCAGATTTCCTGTGGTTATTTTATCAACAAGATTACGTAAATAGGGCATACCTTCGTCGCAAAATGTCCATTTACCAAAACAGGTCGATTTAAATGTTAACTTTTTCCATCATATTGTTTAATTTACATGTACACGAGAGTGCCCAGGAGATCAAGAGTGCCGACTTTTTAATGACCATGACAACAAATCATTTTAACAGGTTGAATTGAAACTCCACAAATGTACTACAGATATTTGGGTTTCCATTCAAATAATTTCAATTAATTTCAATAATGTGGGAGGAGCATATCAGACCTCCGGTACCCTGGGATGGGTCAATTAACTTTGTATACTCCTCCCACATTATAAGCACTGTTTATTATTAGTATCATTATTACAAACTTATTACCATTTATCATTTATATACTTCAAAACGCCAGCTTTTTAAGAAAAGTCACAGTTAGTGCAAAGGAAGGATATTACAGCTATTATTCTACACTCGTGATATAAATTCAGACCCAAAAGACAATAGAGTGACCTCTAACATCCACTTCCTTTTTTTGTTGGCAGCCGCAACACGCAACAATGATACGACTGCATAGAAGGCTTTGGACATGGGCGTCGTGAGGAAAGGGGAGGCAAGGGTGGCACTTTCCCCCCCCCCCCCCCGCAAAGGAAAACAAAGAGAAAAAAAGGAAAGAAAAACAGGCGCGATGTTTTATTGCTGTAAATTTAATGGGTTGTGGGAAATGTCCCTGTCCCCTCTGACAAGTTAAATAGAGAATATGTTGAGAAATATGTTTTCCCCCTCTTGAAAAAAAATAAATCCGTGACAAAAAATAATAACGAATTAATAATCAGTAATAACGAATTCATAATCCAAAATAAACGAATAAATAATCCGTACTAATGAATTAAATAATTCGTAATAACGAATTAATAATCCGTAATAGCGGAATAAATAATCCATAATAACGAATTAATAATCCGAAATAACGAATTAATAATCCGTACACTTGCAATGGCGGTAATGGGCTTTGCAGGGAAGTCATTTAGAGTAAGAAATATAAGACTGTGTCATCGTTTAAGTAAAGCAAAATCAGGAATGACTGAAGTCTAAATTGAAAGTGCTGCCACCAAACTCAGCTGGTCTAAAGACGAAGTTGAGTGCCTTAATCTGAAAACGTGTCGCTGCGGAAACTTGCAACATTCTTTCACAAGATCATGATATTGTGAACGCAGGAACATGATTTTAGAATATCAATTTGACGAATTCGGCCGAAAATTAACCCTGTCAGCACCGGGGCATTTTAGGTCGCCTCAGAACGGGTGAACATAGTGTTCCCATTTTTATTTCCACATGTGATGGTTGAACTCTCCTGAAATTTAGCAGGATTAAAACTTAGGGAAAAGTCGTCAAATGTCATGCAGACAGCGCCGTAACTAATGCAGGCGGCACCTGGGGGAGGGGGGGGGGGCACCCAAAAGATGACCCTGCCCCCGGGTGCCCTCCATTTAAAGTCTTGATTTCATTTGCCTTCAGTGACTCTCTGGAATTGTGTTATATTTATTGACTGGAGATATTTGAGATTGAAATTGCTTTACTCGTCCTCTTCAACATATCCAAATTTTTACTTCTGACACATTTTCAATCTTATAAAGGTTATAAAGTGTCAAGCTTTCAAACGATGTTTCTGTAAAACCTAGTTAACGACTTTATTTTAAATTCATCTGAAACATTGAAAGTGTTTGAACTTGAACCAGCCTATAGAAGGAACTTGATTGAAGTAAGACACTCTTCAAAACCTACGGTCAGATTTGACTAGAAACGGTCAAACCTGAATATTTACGTAAGTAAATATAGCAAATAAGTAAATATTGGGACAACTTTGTTTTAAGAGTGTACAATGCAATGGAAGTAGTGGACGAAAAATTCTGGATCAGCACCAACTGCCCAGACTAAGAGCTGTCGTTCAGCTACACCATGTCGGACCTGATTAATTAATCAAGGCACGTAGTTATTGAGTTGTTTATGAGTTTTTGTTTATTTGACAAAAGCAAAAAAAAAAATGGTAATTAGCCCGCTGGTTTGGCTGTTACCAATTCGGGCGATTCACAATGCAGTGCACCACCAAGAGTTGGCCACAGCGAGTTATTTTCCCAGTGCATTGTGGGAGATGGTCGACGAATTCGCAGCGCGGGACATTTGAAATTGTTAGTTTTTACGGCCAGAAAGTTCGTAAGCGTATGATTTGAGTATCTGTTTGCCCTTTTGTTTTCATTTTATCGATATGGAGTATTCTGTAAGGCAACAGAACGCTTTGCCTCAATCTATTACAAATTAGCTCAAGTTTCTACTGACACTCGTCCAAATGGGCCATGTTTTGTCGACGGTAGCTTTGAAAAAAGAACTCTCCATGGCAAACTCTTGGTGAAGCACTGCATTGCGAATCGCCCGAATTGTGTAGCAGTATCATAGGCAAAGAAGATCAGTTTCAATTGAATTGAAATGCTGTTTATAAAAGTCTTATTTTCAGTCATCAAGCAGCATACCTCTCAAAAACACAAAAACAGGGAAGTATCGTTGTTTGAAAAATTTCAATCACTGTAATGATATTCCGAATCTAAAGCACATGTTGATTTAAACAATATGAACAAAAATGGCAACGTTTCAATATAGTATGCTTAGCAACGATAGGTCATACTGTCAGGAAAAGTGACATTTTCTAAATACAGACCAATAATTACAGAAGTACCTTGAAGTAACGTTCTTGAATTCTGTCACGAAAGGAATCCTCAACACTCAAGCAGATTACTGAAAAAAATATAATACCAACAAACATGAGAGTTAAAAATCCGCTGGGTGATAACCTGGGAGCATAACTGCATTTCACAAGTACATCACACTCTGTATGACAAAATATGATTTGGATTGATTATTTCAGGTAGATTTCGTTCTCCAACGATTGGACTCACGTGCGAGCAACTTTAATTTCTAAAGTGAAGGGGGGGGGGGGCGGGGAAAGGATTCATTTTAATTTGAATGACACGGATTACTCACTCAAACGGATTTTGTTTTTGTGAGAAATCTTTATACAAAACAAGTGTTTAAGCAGCGGAGTTCACTTTGTTCTGCATACATTTGTGCTTTTAACTTTAAACTTCTATAAAATGAACCTAGCTAGATAAAGCAATTTGAACTTGAATAACGCTGTGTGCATCATCATCTTGTCCGAATATATTCGCGCCAATTAACAGTGAAACTATATAATGTTTATTTATACTGACCACACGCATGTTTACGTTACACAGCTAGTGTGGACATTTCTTTGTTTTCGTGTAGTTAAGAAAACCCTGTGAAAAAAATCAGTTTTTCTCACACTGTGAAAACTCTTTCAACCCATTTTTCTATGATTCCTTTGAGTATTTCTCTTCATTTAGCGACGGATAAACCTTACTTCCCAAAATGCCTCTAAACCTGTTTTACATAGAAAGGAAAACGATGTGCGGACGTGGGCAAGTCTACACAACGTCGCTGCTACCTGGTTTATGTTGAACCAGTCTTTTGTTAAAAGGTCCACACTGTGAATGTGATGCTTGTACACACTTATCGACAATGTAACTAGGAAATGATGGAACAACAATGGCGCGGATCGGAAAATGAGCGTGCTGGTTTAGCTGTATGCAAGCGTTTATCAGCATCATAGTCACGCAAGATTAGTTTCAATTGAAAGTTAATTCCTAAAAATCTTGTTTTTCAGTCCTCAAGCAGCTACGTTTTACCAGCTTACAAAGGGCGTCGTGTGCCTGGCAGAAGGGCGTATGCGCAAACACCGTACCACCAAAATCTGTTCACCAAAAAGGCATATGCAGAAACATTCCTTTGTTTTAATGAATTTTGAAACCTTTTAGAGGAAACACAAGTTGCTTCAAAAGGTATGATTTATTCGTGTGACAAATTCAAAATTCATACGATGTAATAATGCGTGGGAGAACATTGGATTCATAGTACTTTCGACGCAATTTTCGTAACATGTGATTCCGCGTTAGAACGGACACATGACCTTCTGCATTCGACAAAATGGGAATATGATGCCTTATACCACGCTCATTGTTCGAAAAACAATTGTGTCAGCAACAATTATCAGAATCTTAATCCGACGCTGATTCAAACGCTATGTGCACAAAGGCAACAAGTATGTTTTTTTTTTTGGTGCAGGAAAAACATTCTTTTTTTAAAGACTCACCGAGTAAATGGCGTTCTTGTCGTTCTATTGCTATCAGTTCTCGCTCAGTTTTTCGTCTGAAGTTGAAGATGAGTTTCGGTCGTTGTGAGAAGTGAAGCAGCAAATGCTGTCTTAAATATTACCATCGATTTCCTGATCAGTGACTAACTGACTTGGCCCGGTTTGCGATTGGCCTTTGCGCGCTGTCAATCTCAAATCACTATAGCTATTGCCGCTGAGGCTATTATACTCCCAATCAAAACGTGTACCACCGACACTGAAATGGCCACATCTTATTTGTGGATAGTGTATGGATGTCGGTGACACATCCAAAACACGTGATTTCTGATTAACACGTACAACCTGTCAATCACCGACCACTCGCTTGTGGTCACCGACTTGTTGGGTGACAACCTCTGATTGGTGGATTGAAACATGACGTACACCGGCCGTGACTAGATGTTTGTTTGTGCTTTGTGCTATCCAGGTACGTGATATCTTCACACTCGCGAGGCCCCTTCAAGGTAAAAAAAAAAAACGTTATGAAGCAACTGCCAGTGACAGAAAAGCTGAACATTAGCTAGTGTAATGCTTTCGCCATTGGAGGGGGCCTTCATGACAGAATTGATAGCGTGCCCAAATTGGTCTATACATCTGATAAATTCTGTTTGTTCGTTTCGCAGTCAGGTCATGCTATGTCTGAATTGAAGAGAGGGACAAAACGCCAAAAAAATGAATCTAGCTTCATAATTTAGTGAAGGTCGATCAGAGCATACTGGTCGGAACATGGAGTTTTACATCCAACCGGTTCTTTCAGAAACAAACATCTTCCCAAAAGAAATGTCCACATGGTGTCACCGCAGACCTTTACTAGTTCATACCATCACCATGCAAAGTTTCAAATCTTCCTTAGCTTAATTGGTACTGTTACAAACATTTGCATTGGTGGATCCAGGAATTATTGCAGGGCGAGTGGTCATCAACAAATCAATGCTGAAATGTAGACAGGTGTTGTTTTTTCCCGGACACTTGACTCCGTGAAATTAATAGGTGTGGGATGGGGGTGTTGCTCGTACAATACTTTCAATGGTGGGGGGGGGGGTGCTGTTCAAATCCAAGTATTACTAACTTTATATTACAGGATAGTGTACAAATACCCCCGTAACCCAGAAGGCTCTGTCCGTGTTTTCTGCACAGGCGTATACTAGTATAATTATTTTGGGGTGTCAGAGCAGGATGAGGAGGGGGTTGCATTATTCTTTATCGATTTCTATGGGTTTGAACACCCCCCCCCCCCCGCATCTGCGCCTGACTTTAATATAACATCCTGTACATGAGAGCGTCGCCAGCCCACTGTTAATAGCAGAAGGGGGGGGGGGGGGTTGACAGCAATTGTTACCGACTAACCATTAAAATGTGCTAAAACATAGAAATATTGTTTTCCAAGACACCCGTCCTCCTCACAATCGAAGAGCAATTGAATGTAACTTGACGTACCCGGGATGGCGCAACTGTACTGAGCTACCGCAATGACGCAGTGCAGTGCTAAATATTTAAATTATAAAGGAAGTTTAAAAGGGCCGCATTTCCTGAATAGGTCTCTTTAGGTTATGACCAACTTCCGCATAACAATTCATCCGGAATTAGTTTGATAAATCCAACCAGAATGTTTTATTCCGTGATTGTCTTACGACAATGATTATACCAGCTAATCTGTTAAGAATAAAAGCATGATAGTTGCATTTAACTTTGAATCGTATATATCAATCAGCCCAACTTGATTATCGTCAAGCAGTGGAGAAATGACCGATGGCACAACGCCAGAGGCCGCAACGTGACCAACCAACGGTACTGCGATTGGAATGGGGTCAGGTCTAGGAGTAGACACTTGTTCGTTTTACCGTCTTCTATGCAAGGAGTCAATTAATTAAGCGTAGGTTTAACATTATACTAGTGTCATTGGGGCTGTCAACTTCAGGAATATTTGTCAAATATATTCCTGAAAATTTGTCCTAAATTTGCCGGGGGGGGGGGGCAATCTACATATACTAGTTCAGGGTTAGAGATTGGAACTAGTTTGAGGGGTGCTTGAGGGGAGGGAAACATAGGTCAGAAATCCTGCATGTACTGCGTTTCAACATTTTCGTCACTCGATGGCCGATAACTGGGGGGGGGGGGGGCGTCATCTTTACACAATTCAATGGCCTTACTGTTACATTTCAATACAGTCTTCTATTGTACTTCCGGTATCTTTGTTGTGAACTCTTAAAGGATTACACAACTATATCACGTTGTTGAGTTTCAGGAGTTGTATTCTTGTCATCAACAAGTGAAAAATGCTCTCGCGAGACATGCCCGCTCTAAATCAAACAACCCAATCCAACATAGAGGGCGCATGACTTTGATGGTGAGCCATTTCCCAAATCTCGGCCCCTCTAGATCCTCGGTATCTCCCACCGCTATACAATTTGGAAGATTGATGTTCTTAACCATTCTTGTAGAAGATCCTAATCCGAACTTCTTGTAATAGAATCAACGCTGCAATAGACGATGTTGTGGTGACGTCCCTTCCGCCGACGGTTCGTTGCCTTAGCAACTGCCGTTTTGTGTACGAATCATCTCTCGACTTGTGGTTTACTTTTTCTTTCTCTGCTATTTTGGTTTTGGATAGCGCCTGAGTTTTGCAACGGTAACTCTCGATAAAGTGCAGAAAACCTATCATAGATCGTCAGTGCTAAACTGGTGTGCTACCCCACTGCAAATGGAGAGTGTTCTTCTTGGTGTAATACGAACAAAAATCTTCGGTTGTTGCACAAATAGGAATGTGATTTGTTTGCTATATATGAACGTTGCTTTCATTCGAATGTTATTGTTCACGTTCCAAACATTTATTTGTTTCGATCTCATTTTCTTTTTGGTAGGACGAATTCTCATGAAAAGATACTCCTATATGTGATACATCAGGAAGAATTATTAGAGGGAATTTCAATTAAATTCACTCAGTAAATCGTGACTTATCATCCGAACTAAACAGTGTGTTGTCATGTTCGATGACATTCATTCGGAATGTACTTTTCAGGTTTAACACACTAAGTTGTTTCGTGGACATTATTTGTGTTGTTTTGTAAATTCACATGAAATTAAATTTGCCGAAAGTGACACATCATTCAAAATTACTGGACGAATTTTCAGTAAAATAAATTTGGTATTTCACAAGTTATTGCTCTAAACAACGAGTGGTTTGTTGTATACTAGTGAGGCATCCGTGTTGACGCTGTGTAGGCAGTAGTGACCACTATGCATGTGGCGCGCCCTCTATTGAAACAAATTGTATATTTTTAAACCGCTTGGTACATTTGTCTCCGCGCGAGAGTGAAAAAAAGGGTAGTTGGAAGAAGTGTCGGGGTAAAATGCCCTTTAAAATAGTGAAACAAAGGAGCTTCTTTGGAATAACTAGGGCTATTGCCCAAAAAGGAATGTAACTTTTTTTGCCGTGAACGTTGCTTTCATTCGGATTTGATTTTTCACGTTTAACACATTAAATGTTTCGATCTCATTTTCTTTCGTGGTTAACAAATTTCCATGAAAATATACTCCTGTATGTGATACATTGTGAAGTATTATTGGATGGAAATTCAATTAAATTCACTCAGTAAATCGTGAATTATCAACCGAATCATTTTGTCATGTACGATGACATTCATTCGGAATGTATTTTGCAGGTTTAACACACTAAGTTGTTTCGCTCACATTATTTGTAACGTTTTGTTAATTCTCATCAAAATAAATGTCCGAATGTGACACATTAAAATTATTTGACGAGGTTTCAGTATAATACATATGGTATTTTTCAAGTTATCGCTCTAAATAACGAGTGGTTTATAAACATGAACGTTGACTTGTTAGGATTGTGGGTTTTTTCACGGTTAAAACACTAAGTTGTTTCGGACATATTATGTTTGTTGTTTGACAAGTTCTAGTGAAATTAAACTGGCGATCGGGACACAATTACTCAATGAAATATCGAGCCAATACATTCAGCATTTCTTGAGATATTGCCCGAACCATGCAAGTCTTCTTGTTGCCCAATACTAGTGAGGCATCCATGTTGACGCTGTATAGGTAGTGGTGACCACTGTGCATGTGCCGCGCCCTCTATTGAAAAACAAAACAAAAATATTTAGCATTGAACCGCTTGGTACATTTGTTTCCGTGCGAGAGAAAAAAAAGACAGAAAAGTGTAGTTGGAAAAAGAGTTTGGGATAAATGCTCTTGAAAAAAAGGGAAACGAACGAACTTCTTTGGAAGTTCTTGGGTTATTGCTTAAAAAAGGAGTGTGAAGTTTTTTTGCCATGAACGTTGCTTTCTCTAGGAGTTTTTTTTCACGTTTAAAACAATAAATTGTTTCGATCTCATTTTCTTTCTTGTTGGACAAATTCCCATCAAAATATACTCCTGAATGTGATACACCAAGAAGAATATTTTAAGTCATGTAGAAATACATTCCTTCGAAATTTATTTTTCACGTTTAGCACACTTTAAGCAGGTGGCGCTATTCAAAGAGGGTAAATTAAGACCCTGTCTGAAAACAGGTGCAGTTTATGTTCGTTCGATTCCACCGCCCTCCTGATCACTCAAATATGATAATTTAATTAAGATGCTGACTTAATGTTTGAGATAGCGTGCTATCTGTGCTATCGTTTCTGTGCAAAAGTGAGGCAAATATTCTGTTTGGACTGCGACTGCAGCCTATCGCCAAGTGTTTTTCTCCGTGTTGACACAAGACACTGTTGAGGGAGAGAACAGAAATATTTTGTCTCAACCTTCTGGGTTTTTTTTCTTCTATTTTTCATGACCAATTATCTGTCCAGAATTCATTTTAATGCATCACTTAATTTTTGAAATAGCTTGTCTACCTGGACTACCGTTTCTGTGCAAAAGTGTGGCAAATGTTCTGTTTGGACTGCGGCTGCAGCCTATTGCCAAGTTTTTCTCCGTGTTGACACAAGACACTGTCGAGGGAGAGAAACAGACTATTTTGTCTCAACCTTCTGTCTTGTTTGTCTATTTTTCATGACCAATCATCTGGCCAGAATTCAATTCAATGCCTCAATTCAATTGGCTGCAGTCGCAGTCCCAACAGAGTATTTGCCTAACTTTTGTACAGAAACGATAGTCCAGGTAGATATCAAAAATTAAGTGACGCATTGAACTGAATCCCCCTCCCCCGAATTCGCGTCTGATATCGGATTGACTGAATTTCACTTTCAACCATCTTGCTAGCTTGTTAGTATAATAATTATCATAAGTCTCCAGTCCACTTTTCCCTTTTCCAAAGCAAAACCCTGGTGTGCATACTTGTGTCTCTGTCAATAAATACACCGACGAAGCTTCTCTATACGTAACAGAGTCAGCTGTATTATTTGGTAACGGATGTGGAGCTAAGTCCTCAGATGAGATCGGTCGCATTGGAGCTAACATGATACTGAAGGGTGACTGGGACTATGCTACGCCGCGGAAAATGTTCAGGTTCCGAGTCTAGTCCGAGATTTAACAGTAAACAAAAACATCATGGAAATGTGCCTCGCCATGCAGTCTGGCTTAGCGCTATGGTAACCCGAATTGAGTTTTATACAATGTCGCGACTCGGGCTTGAATCGGTCTTGGAACCCTACCGACATATCTTTAAACTGTTCTTCATCAAATGGGCGTTGTCAGATGAAAATAAGTAGGAGGGAAGGGAACAAGGGGGGTGTGCACAGAACTTTGATTGCGCAGCACTTGCAATGGCTGCGGAACGTTTGTTGAAGTGGGGGGGGGCGTTTCTAATTTGATGAGGTATCCAAAAGTCGGTGAAAAAACACAAAACAAACTTGTCGTGTTCCCGGCAAAAGGGCATATGCGCGTATGCCAATATATATGCCCAAACGCGTTATCACCAAAATGTTCCCAGCAAAAGGGCATATGCAGAAAACTGCCTCTATTTTATAGAATTTAAACATTTTCTTCAGAAATTTATACAAGTTGTTCCAAAATGTATGATTCATAAGTGTGACAAATTTCAAATTCATACTTTTTATATTACGCACGGGAGAACACTGGATTCATAACACGCGCGGGGGAACAATCGAACCTTTCAATGCAATTTTCTTGAAAATGATTTTTGCGTCAGAACGCTCATATGCCCTTCTGCTGGGCACCCGACGAACGTCAAAACGTGGGGGGATGAAATCCCACCCCACTTCCGCTACATGTGAAAGTGATTGTCCAGCTGTTCATAATTGTTGACATTTTGACGACAGTAATGAGCCGAATTGCCGACAAGACTCCTTTGCAAATAAATGAGGTGTCTCAAGCCCCCTCCCAAACCCCACAGAAGCAACGCCCTGTCCCTGCTGGTTAGGGCTCAGACAATACATTACAGATACGAAAGCTGGGTTTGGAATCAAGGGACTCCGGTACAATTCTCACCAATCCAGTCTCACTATTTTACCCGACGTCAACCACCCCGCCTCAATCTCTATGAGTGTCCCACAACTACTTCACACTCAATCCCACCCACTGTAAATCCCACCTCAACCCTAAAACCTATACCTTAAACCATCATCCACTCTGCCGCTCTCCCGCAACCAACGTCAACCCTTTATCCCTTCCTCTCTCAACCAACACCCACCTCGATCGACCCCGACCTGTACCCTAAACTCCACCACATCGGACATCCAGCAACCCTCAACCCTCAGCCAACCCTCAACTTTGAAATCCCAGCCACCCTGCACCCCAACAACCTTCGACCCTGCACCCCTACCAACTCTCAATCCCCACCCACCCTCAACCCCCATCCTCGCTTCAACCCCAACCAACCCTCAACACCCACCAGCCTTCCACCCTCACTTCACCCTGAACCCATAGGCTTACCCTGACCGCCATCTACCTTCTTTACTATACCCCACCAACAATTATTAACCCTCTCACCAACCCTTAGTCCCACCGGCCCACAACCCCCACCAGCCCTCAACCCTCACCCACCCTGAAGCCCTAGGCTTACCCTGACCGCCATCTACCTTCTTTCCTATACCCCACCAACAATTATTAACCCTCTCACCAACCCTTAGCCCCACCAGCCCACAACCCCCACCAGCCCTCAACCCTCACCCACCCTGAAGCCCTAGGCTTACCCTGACCGCCATCTACCTTCTTTCCTATACCCCACCAACAATTAACCCTCTCACCAACCCTTAGCCCCACCAGCCTACAACCCCCACCAGCCCTCAACCCTCACCCACCCTGAAGCCCTAGTCTTACCCTGACCGCCATCTACCTTCTTTCCTATACCCCACCAACAATTATTAACCCTCTCACCAACCCTTAGCCTCACCGGCCCACAACCCCCACCAGCCCTCAACCCTCACCCACCCTGAAGCCCCAGGCTTACCCTGACCGCCATCAACCTTCTTTCCTATACCCCACCAACAATTATTAACCCTCTCACCAACCCTTAGCCCCACCGGCCCACAACCCCCACCAGCCCTCAACCCTCACCCACCCTGAAGCCCTAGGCTTACCCTGACCGCCATCTACCTTCTTTCCTATACCCCACCAACAATTATTAACCCTCTCACCAACCCTTAGCCCCACCAGCCCACAACCCCCACCAACCCTCAATCCTCACCCACCCTGAAGCCCTAGGCTTACCCTGACCGCCATCTACCTTCTTTCCTATACCCTGCCAACTATTATTAACCCTCTCACCAACCCTTAGTCCCACCAACCCTTAGTCCCACCAGCCCTCAACCCTCACCCACCCTGAAGCCCTAGGCTTACCTTGACCGCCATCTACCTTCTTTCTTATACCCCACCAACAATTATTAACCCTCTCACCAACCCTTAGCTCCACCGGCCCACAACCCCCACCAGCCCCCAACCCTCACTAAGCTTGATTGCACACCCACTCTGAACGACTAATCCTGAACCTCCACACACCCTCAATCCAATCTTCGTCTGACCTTTAACCCCCAGTGCCAAATTTAATCATACTGACCTGCAATAATAAAAAAAAAAATCAAAACCCACAAATTTGACATTGTCCGAAAAATGGTTTATAATCAAAGCTATGATTATCAATTTGTTAAAGATTAATCATTATACATAAGTACTTGTAAGAAATGTGTTACTGAGAGGCAAATTTGGGATTTTATCGTTCATGACAATTACGACAAATGAATCAAGTGTAAGTATTTGTGCTTTTCCATTCCTGCGAAAAAAATAGTGTATTATGAAAGTGTTTGGAACCATACAAGTCCAGCCGAAGGAGGTAAAAAAAAAATGGCATGTAGTTTTCCATGTTATCAAACGCTAGAGTCTGTATTAATTATTAACATTTCTTGGTAGTCACATGTATATATTTGACACTTTTCACATATAACTACTGCGTGTTGTTAACAATGTTAGCTGTCAGACAGAGCGATGTCATCAAATCTACTAGAAATTAACAACACTTTTGTTAGATCCAATTATAAATGTTATACTGTATTAGCGTTGGGAAGAAATGTGTTTTTTTTCTCCGATATTATTTCATTTTACATCCAACATTTTATTAAGGTATACATGATTATTAAACTCAAATTAGCTACAATTAAAAAAATGTAATTAAAATATTTGAAATTCTCATTCATATGGAAGGAAAAAATAATTGAATTATCCAATTTGGGAATGTTCTGGGTCGTGTGGTGCAATTCAAAATGAAAGTTTAAAAATATACAGGGTGGATTAAAAAAACACGAAACCGAGATAGTATTGCTATTTGGAGCAGAAGTAGGGCACATGTGAATCAAAGGGAGATATCTTCTGTTAGCGTTGAATCTCCTCTCTAAAATGACACCCTGGTTATGTCATTACATTCACGGTTGACTGAGCAGCGTCCGATTTTATAAAAGGGTCTATTTAGAGAATTGCGCCACTTTTCAATTGTGGTTTTTGTGGTGTCATTTGTCATTTGCCAATCAAGGCAGGTGGGGGGAAAAAGAGATTTCACCATGAAAAGTGGCACAATTCTCTAAATAGACCCTTTCATACAACTGGTCACTGCTCAGTCAACCGTGAATGTAAGGACATGACCAGGGTGTCATTTTAAAGAGGAGATTCAACCCTAACAGTGGATATCTCCCTTTGATTCACATGTGCCCTACTTCTGTTCCAATTAGCAATAATATCTCTGTTTCGGGTTTTTTTTATCCACCCTGTATATTAAGATTAGTACTTGATATTGGTTACATTCTCTCACTATCTTGACAACAGCGCATCCAAATTAACGGAGTTGAATTATTTATTTAATTAATTTGAATATGACCTTATCTTAATAGATCGTCGTCTGCTTTGTCACATTTTGAATCCACTCCTATAAGGACTCAAAATGACCAGATTTCATATGCATTATGTTACAGGAATATCTCTCAGTTTACAATGTATGCTTGACAGTCGTATGCATTTTTACCTTATTCATATAATGATGAACAGGATACACGATTGTTACTGATGCCAACTTTTTTATTTCTACTTTATTGGATGTTAATGCCAATGTTTGTAATAGGATAATGTAGTTTTGTGCCCGTTCATTTCGTAACTTGTTCATTCAATAAGCCTGAGATAGAATATTCACTCAAATTCGCATACACATGGCAAGTGTTTTCATACCCGATATTGAAAATCATATACATTTCGTTAAATGAAATTGTTTTTCTTATCGCCAATAACAATTATAAGTAAATTGCAAAATTAACGAAAAAATAGTTCCATAGCACTTTCATTGAAAAGGAATAGTTCTATCAATTTTGTCTCAACGGGTAATCGAAAACAACAAACGAAATGGAATTTTCTTGCACGAAACAAACATTAAAAACCGAATGCACTAAGTTCAAATTGAAAATCGTATGCGTGCCCAACTGTCTAAAATCACTTAAAACGGAATGGACATTCCGTCTAATTGCTGTGAATGAACAAGTTGCGACATTTTCGGGAAAACCCTTATTTTCTTTGGAATTTTAATAAGCCTCTTGTCAGATTTATTTAATATAATTATACACAGTGCTGCAAATACCCAAAACCGTTCGCGAAACCGTAAAACCGATCTGCCTATACGTTAATAACTGTGTAAAATAGATATCCACAATTATTTTAATAACATTGACATAATTTGACTTTTAAACATGATAATTTCTACGGGAGGCTTGCCAACTTAAACAAATAGCTATATCGTTTAAACAACTTTAGCTTTCTTTTTGCTTTGCGTTGGCAACAGCATGCTTCCTTACAATTCTCTTTTCCGGATAAACAGAGGAGCGATGTATATTTCGTCCAAAGTCTATAATTGTGCACACCTTAGCCGTGGGTATTTATTATTTTTATTCGGGGTAAAGCAGGAAGCCACTGAATGAGGTGAGGCGATATGTGGATTCACCCCACGCCTTACCGTGCAGGGAAAGGTACATCAAATCACCCCGCTGCAGAACCAAAACCGCGGTCCCAGAAATCTGACCACGCTGATTTGGGTTACCATAGGTAGTGATCACCTTGTGGTTGTTTTTAACAAGATGGATGTAAAGGTAACCGCTGTTGCTATGCTTAAGAACAGAAAACGTAAATACGTAGGTACCCGGCACACTACAGGTGAACGTACCGGTCTCAAGATCGAAGTTGGTACCCGGCAGAAGTGTCTCGGTCTCCTGAAAGGGCAAACGGGTGTCGTGACTCGTTGAGGTATCCGAGTTGCTCGTCCTCGTCACGGTGAATGCAACCCGCTGGTTGGAGTCGTCTGGTGCCTCCCCTGGCTCACCCTTTTGACCTTTGACACCAGCCTGACCGGCTGCTCCAACAAGACCCGGTGGGCCTCTCGGACCTATCTTGCCGGGCAGGCCAATTCCATCGTCACCTTTAGACCCAGTGTTCCCAGGTGCTCCCCGCTCACCCATAGGTCCAATAGGGCCAATCACACCTTGCTGTCCGACATCGCCCTTTGACCCCGGCTGACCGTACGGCCCCATCGGTCCTGCTGGTCCAGGCAGACCTGGTATGCCGGGTATTGCAGTAGGTCCCTGGCAGCACTGCTGACACACCTGAGACGCAGGACCATCACCGTCAGAGGGAACCGGCCCAGTAAGGTGGTCACGCAGATCTTCATCTGTGAAGAAAAAAACTTCAATACATAAATATTGAAACAAATGGGGGGGAGATGAGAGAAAGATATTGAGGTCAGAGAAACCGTAGAAATCACATCAGGGTAAGACTGATTAAACTTCATTAAAATTTAACAAAAAAGAAATTACATGTGAAGTATGTTAAGATGTTATATCCTCAATCGTCAATCTGATCAAGTTCGAAAAGTTTCTCTTTACACTTCTCACTGAAAGCAATTCGTTGCCCATAGACGAAAATAAAGGTATTGAACACTTCGGTGTGAATCGCCAAATATTTTAAGACGAACACGCACTTCCTAAAATTTGAATGACAGATCCGCCTTCTGAAAAGAATGACGCGAATTCTAAATTGAGAGCGTTGTCACTCAAATGTGCCAGTCTGAAAACGAAATGTAGTGCTTATATCTGAACACGAACCGGTGGGGAAACTGAAATAGCAAAATGTGTTCGATATAATAATGACGTTATAAACGCAGGAAAACGAATTTTAGTTCACAATAACGAATATAGGCAGAAATTAACCCTGCAACTATCGGGGTATTTCGTGTCTTCTCAGGAAGGGGCAGGGGAGACTTTCCCATTCTTTTTCATACGCGAAGTCCACTTTTCCTTCAATTTGGCAGGAAATGTGTTATGGTCGGTAAAGGGCGGTTTACTCCTTTTAAGGGCGATTTGTGGTCAAAATGTAATATTTTACCATTGTTTCTACTTTTTCATTAAAATATCTTCAAATAAATGGCACAAACAGTTTATGGACCATTCTCAATCAAACTAAACAAATTTGGCATCACCATTTACCGGAAAAGGACGCCATATTAATTTAATTTTGTTTGTGACATAATCTTCGTTTCTTGCAGGCGCGGTTCTAGAGCCAATATTTTAGGGGAACTAGCACTAGGTTGGATCCAGACTTTTTTCAGGGAGGCGTGCAGAAATGTACACCCGTTATTTTCTCCGGACACTAAGGCCTCCGAAAATTAATGGGGGGGGGGGGGGGGTTCGTGCCATATTTTCAATGGGGAGCGCTGATAAAATCCTACAATCATGCACACTATATTAACTAAAAGTGTACCAAATGTACCCTTCTCACGACTATTTATTTAGGGGGAGACCCGTTCGCGTGTACGTCACATTCTTATATTTGGTTGGTGTCATTTTTTTTTGTCTAGGGGGGCTAGACAAAATGTTTCCCCCAGCCCCCCCCCCTCCCCTGTAGATCCGCCACTGGTTTCTTGAGAGTTTGTCCCAAATTTGATATTTTTGTCCAACCAAAATTGGCCCTATTGAAAGGCAAAAGGGGATTTCATAAATGCTTTGCATTTTTATTCATGTAGGAACTGTTAAAAAAACAGTCAAAAAACAAAGAAATTGTGCAGAAAGGGGACAATTAAAAGCAGCGTGTTGCCCCAGCATGCGTTGCGGTCTGTCACGTGACCAGTACATTTTGCCCTAAGTGGATACTTAGTTCAGGCAAACAAAAAATTGTGTTGACCGACAAAATGCTTATTTCCTTGATGTTGTACACAACATACAGCATGTTACGGTTACTTGTGTTTGAATTTAACTGCTATGGTAACCACGGACACTGTACACAATTTATTTTGATACCATGCTGTTCCCGGTAAAAGTTGGGAAAGCACTCACAATTCCATGCCGTCGGCCTAAGCATTCCAAAGCTATTATAAGCCGTTTCATAGGAGGTTTAAATATGTTTATGTTAAGTTCAAACGGTAACGTGTCAGTGTCAGTCACGGTTCTGTAATGGGTCAAGGGCAGGGGATCCCTCACTTCTCTAAATGTTACTTTTATATATTTTATCGATCGTTGTTCTCTGTTATAATTTAAACAAATAAAATAAAATGCTTTAAAGGAAAAACTCGCCCTCGGAAGGCCTTATTGAGAAATGAGGGCGCTATAACGACGCCATTCAGAGTATAAACGGACGTGATACCAATTATTGACGTCGGTTTTCATGTTGCTATAGCTTGAAATCAGACTGTTACAATTTGGTATTGATGAAAACACGTCAAAAACCGCCTGAACAAATTAAATGTAATATTTTACCATTGATTCTACGTTTTTCATTGAAATATCTTCAAATAAATGGCACAAACAGTTTATGGACAATTCTCAATCAAACTAAACAAATTTGGCATCACCATTTACCGGAAGAGGACGCTATATTAATTTAACATTCTTTGTGAGATAACCTTCGTTTTCTGAGATTTTGTCCCAATTTTAAACCCTTTTTTCTACCAAAAGTGGCCCTATTGAAGTACAAATGGTGATGTCATAAATGCTTTGCCTTTTTGTTCATGTAGGAACTGTTAAAAAAGTAGTCCATTGCGGGTGCGCCAATGGAGGTCATTACGGATTCCCAGCATGCATTGCGGCCCGTCACGTGACCACTAAATTTAGCCCTAAGTGGATACTTGATAGGTTCAGACAAAAAAAAGTTTTTGACTGACAAAATGTTTACTTCCTTGTTTTTGTACAAAACGTACAAAACGGTACGGTTACTTTGTGTTTGAATTTGGTTCCTATGGTGTCCACGGACATTTTACATAATTTATTTTGATACCATATTATATTTCAAAAGTAAAACTTCGCTCGTAGCCCCCGCCCTGCAAACAGGACGCTGGGATACTCTGATGAATTCACGCTCTGATTGGTTGGATTTTGCGTGACCAGTGACCTTCGCGTCATCAAGGTGACCTTCGCGTCTACATGGTTTGAAACGGCCGTTAAGACTGATTCATTACTCTTTTATTCCAGTTTAGAGATGTTTTTCTCGTTGAAAAAGCGCAAGAACGTAGGAAATTCTGTAAAACTTATCTGTGTTGTAAATTTACAATTCCCGCTACTCGCTCGGGCTCCATTTCGAATCACGAACAGTCGGATTGCATTATGCGACGCTCAAAATTTTGTCCACATGGTCCGCAATGAAACAGAAATCACATCCGGTATGGAATGCGTGCAATTCTACGGAAAGTTTCGGATAGCATTTGAGCACATCGTCTAAATGCGGTCTTGAACAGCTGCAGCCAGATGTTTTATACATAGGTCATAGGCCATTTCCTTCACAAGATTCTGTAAAGCTCATCAGAGTATCCCGACGTCGTGTTTGCAGGGCGGGGGGTACGAGCGAAAAGTAAAACCCGCCCTCGGTAGGCCTTATTGAGCAAATGAGGGCGCCATAAGGACGCCATTCAGGGTATAAACGGACGTGATACCAATTATTGACGTCAGTTTCATATTGCTATAGCTCAAAATCAGACTGTTACAATTTGGTATTTATGAAAACACGTCAAAAACCGCATGAACAAATTAGTTTTTGTTTAAGTGTTTGTACCCTAACAATTGTGTCATTTTAGTGTCTTCATTGGCTTATACATAGGCCTATATATATAGCCTAGTCTGGTGTTTAATGGAGGTAAACTCCTTAAAAGGCATTTCCAGTACCAGAACACTCACATGGATGTAATGCTTTGGAATTCTGTCACAAAAGGAATCTTCAACGTCCAAGCAGATTGCTGGCTGAAAATAATATCAACAAAAATAAGTCATTACAACTTTGCTGGGGATAACTTGGGGGCTGGTGGGATGAGGCAGGCAAAGTTGCATGTCACTTATACAACGCCGAGAAAATGAATCAATCTGATTCTCTTTTGGGTGAAATGCGATTTGGGGGCTTATTTAATGCGTTCACTAACGGGCCTGACTGGACCCAAGTATATGAGCAACATTGATACCTTTATTGAATGATGATTTGCTTTTTTTCCGATGTCAACGAGGTAATTACCAAAACAGATTCTTGAGAAATGTAAAAGTTTCTCTGCTCGTGCTAGTGCTCTCCACTGAAAAACAACTATTTATGTTTTGTTTCAAAAAGGAGACAATAATTTTGTAACAAAGCTCAGTTATATGGCCTCGGGTTGCTTTGAAGAATTTAAAGCACAAAAACTCTGCCTGAGATGTTATTGGGAGTCAGAAATTTAAATGTGTCAACTAATTGTTCGATAACTTAATATGTTTGATGTCTCATGAAAAACTGAGAAAAAGTTTGGAGGTACTTGAAGAATGGGACAGAACCTAAATAAAAGTATATTGATTCAAACGTGTTTGAACTTCGATTCGTAGGGGTAACAATGAGCATAACAATTCAGCACTTAAAAGTGAAACTGTTTCGATACCAGAAAATCATTATGACAGATAAACTACTGCAGTCAAGTTACAGCCATTACACAACAAAAAAAATTGATAATATTTCGGATTTGAAAGCAGGGCACAGGTTTTGGCTATTTAGCATCAGCCGCCATCTGTTTCAAAGCAGAGTGAGTCTCAAAAAGAAACTGTGGGATTTTTGAAAATCTGTTCCAACTGTAACACTTTTATTATTGATAATTATGGGTGTTCGCAGTGTCATTGTTGCGATGTCCTTCAGGGTAGGCACCAGGGAGGGCGTTACAATAATGTCCTTTCAGATTATCTGTCACTTAATGGTAGAACTTCGCAAGGAACGAAATTCGGTGCAATTGGTTTTCAAATCCTCATCAACGATGCTGGACATAATTCGCCATCTGCTTATTGGAAATATGTTGTGATTTAACGTTTGCAGAAAACTCACATCCCAGACAACCAAGCCGTATTCAACAGGATATGGATTCCTTTCACGAATGGGCAACTGACAACAAACTGAAATTAAATCCTACCAAATGCCAGGCCCTTCGTGTGTGTTTTAAGAAGAACCTCGGAACTCAAAATCTAGAAATTGGTGGTGAACCGTTACAATTTGTCTGTAAAGCCAAAATCAAAGGTTTATGGGTTCAAAATGACCTGAAGTGGAATTCCCATGTCAACAATCTGCTAATAAAATCTGTTAGGAAAATGTTTATGTTAAGATCTCTCAGCGGTTTGGATTTAGCACTGATGAATTACGAGCTATTTATAGTGGTTACGTTGACCAGTATTAGTACATATCACCATGGTCAAATCATGGGACTAAAAAAAAGTTGACACAAAAAGACAAACTCTTGTTGGGGCAGGGGTTTCAAGCCCCCCCACCGAGCCCCTTGGGTGTGTTAATGGATTTGACTAGGAAACAGTCAAATGTAAATCAAATGTGAATCTCCAGGGATGTGCAAACCACAACGACAACAATCCAAGTGAGTTTTCACGAAACTATAAACAAACGTGTCAGTATTTGGACAATTTTGGTTTAAGAGTGTAAGCCTACAATAGAAGTACGCCTATGCATGTATATGGCGAAAATATTCTAGGCAGGCAGGAACCATTTTTTTTAAAGTGAATTGTTTTTAGTTTCATATTACCCGAAAACTGTGTTAGTAATGGCTTATGTTTTGTTATGCAATCAATTTGTGCAAAACATAGTGCATACATTTTTCTCAAAATGTATAGCATCCGATGAGTTCAAACTTTTTTGGTAGGTTGTATGTACCTTACTTCAGATTCTAAGCAATTATGTTGTATCCAAAAAAAAAAAAACATTGATAGGACATGAGCATATGTTCCTCTTAAATTGCTTGAATTTTTGGTTGTAGGGATCGCAATGAGCATACCTGTTCTGCATTGATAAGGGAAATCGTTCTCATACCAAGGAAGCAGGGGCGGAAATTACAATTGGACTACCAATGCCAAGTTACAGTCGTTATTTTCTAGATGCGAAACCAGCATAGCAGTTTGGCTATTAGGATCAACCACCACGTTCTGTTTGTCAACCAAATTCGTAAAGATTTTTGAAAATCTATACCAACTGCACACGAATACATAGTCGAAATATTAAGCCAAATAGCACTATCGCCGTTTCTAAAAAATATTCAACATAATCTACGTGGCTTGCACAGTGAAACCATATGCATGCAAACATGACTGAATTCATTCGAGTGCTTGTGCTTCGAACTTTTTTTTAAGGCGGACAGCAGAGCAGAAGGGCCGAATAATTTGTACAAACAACAACTCTGCTTGATTTCCACAAACACAGCTTCAAAAATCATTCTGAACTTGAATGCAGCTAAGTTGTGTGCATGGTCATCCGTTGCTTTTATATGTACGCCTTTTATTAATAGTGAAACTAAAGAGTGTACAAATGTATATTCCAACTAGCCACACATTTATCATCAATGTTTAAATGTAACCGATGGCAAATGAAGTGGATCGAGAATTAGCCGGGCGCTGGTGCGGCTGCTAACACCAATAGCAATTATTTTTGGTAGTCTTTAAGCATCCCTGCTTTGTGCCTCAATTAACTGCATTTTACAAGCTTGCAAAGTAGGGAAAATACCAAGCCTACTACCGCACTTGTTTTGAAAATAAATGTGTAGGCCTAAGCGACAAATTTCAGAATCTAAATCCTGCGCTGATTCAAACACTGTGTGCAGAAAGACAGCAATAGTTTTGCACAGGGGAAACTATTATTTGAAACACTCACCGAGCAAATCTCGTTCTTGCAATCAGGTGTCTTTCGGGTTGTCGTCTGAGGGTGAAGATGAGCTGCGATCGCTGTGAGGAGCAAAGCAGCCGATTCTGCCTTTAAAACATTCCGTCGATTTCCTGAGCAGTGACTGGGGAACTTAGTCCGGTTTGTGATTGGTCACTGCGCGCTGTCAATCACACATCACTGATTTTTACAAGACGGAACATATAATGTGGTAGAGACTACAATCAAAACTTGTATCACCGACACTGAAATAGCCGCATCTTATTGGTGGACAGTGTATTGATGTCGGTGACACATACACAACACGTGATTTGTGATTGACACATACAGCCTGTCATTCACAGACCACTCGCTTTTGATCATCGACTTGTTTGGTGCTCAACTGTGATTGGTAGATTGAAACATGACGTAACCCCGGCCGTGATATATTCGGATGTCTGTTAGTGTTTTGTGTTATTGAATTGCATCTACACAAATCCGGGTACTCGATCAGTGTACACTCTCGCGGACACCTCTAGTTGAGAACCCATTGTGCACAGTGTTGTACAAAGCAACTTCCCGCGGAACCCAGCTGATAAAGCAGCCAGAACTTCAATACTATACTACTATGAATCATAATTGGGTTATTTTTTTTTTGGGGGGGGGGATTGACAACAATTTTGCCAACAGACCATTTATTTGCATGAAAAGGTTAGGATTTTCCCCGGACACACGCCCTCCGCAAAATCGGAGGGGAGGGTCGGGGGGGGGGGGTTCACACCATCACACAGATACACGATTGGACACATCATTTTGCCTACAAGACAACGCTTTGGCCAACAAAACAAACTAATGGCTGGTGTCACACCCCACACCCCTCTAGCGACGTCCGTGAAATTGCTATGTACAGGATCTATTCCAACTAGTGACACTTTGTAATGACTCAATGTCATTTCATCATTGACCGGGAATAGTGCAACTCAACTATCTCAACGGCACAGTGTACAGCAACTCGCACAGTGCACTGCGTTCATACAAATTGTAAAAAACGGAAACAAGACAGGAAGTTTGAGATGACCGGGTTTCCCGATCGGGTCTTTCATGACCACTTCTGTGTAACTATTAATCCTTCAATTTATGTTATGGATTTTATTACTGGCATTACTTACCAGATAATCTGCTAAGAATCAACACAAAAAGTTTCATATTGATATATTTAATCGTATCGACCAGCACAATTTGATACTCGTCCAGCAGTAGAGAAATGGGCAACGGAACTAAAACACAGGGCGCAACGTGAGGGAACGGCGGCATAACGCAACGGTACAATTGACAATTAATTTACGAGCAGACACTTTGAACGTTCACTGTCTTTTGCGCCAGGCCAGGGGTCAATTTCGTGTGGTTTGAAGACCACAGTCTCATTGAGACTTTTGGCTTACCAACGCGTAAGAATTTGGTTACAAATATCCCCGAACATTCTGTCCTAAATTTGGCCTGATGTGGCCTGATGTTGACTTCCATTAGGATTGTATTTGTTGGAAATAAAATCCTGTATTGTTACTTTCATAATAGCTTGATTATTTGACCTTTTTTCTAAAATTAAATATATTTCGATGCCAATCATCATGACAAATGAGTGTACGAACTTCATTTGAATATGACGTGTATTCAGTGGCGTAGCCAGGATTTTTAGTGTGGGGGGGCTTGGGGGGGTGGCTGGAACATTTTATAGGGTTGGGTGCGTCATGGAGAGCAATGAGATTTTTTTTAGAAACTCAAAATCTAAGGGGGGGGGGAGGGCGACTGGGGAGGGGGAAACCAGATTTCATGTGGGGGGGATATCGTCCCGTCGCCCCCCGTGGCTACGCCACTGCGTGTATTTCTTGAGTTGTTGGCCCGAAATCGAGTTTGGTGGTGAAGATCGAGACCACTATAATAGCGGGCGCGCCACATAAATAGTGAAGAAAAAGAACATCCTTCTTTCCGATAAACTACTCCAGAAATCTAAAATGGATTAAATTGTAATTTCGTGCAATTAGTTTTCACGATGTGTAGCATGAGTAGTTTGAATGGCGTGAGAAACCGTGGAGCTACAAATATAATATGATCGTAACAATCTAGTGTTTTAAACGTTAAAAACCCATGTTGACTTCCATTAGGATTGTATTTGTTCCAAATAAAATCCTGTATTGTTACGGTCATAATGGCTTGATTAATTGACGTTTTTTCATGGAATGAAATCTTTTGATGCCAAACATCATGACAAAAGAGTGAACGAAAATTCATTTTAATGTAACGTGTATTTCTTGAGTTGTTGGCCCGAAATCGGGTTTGGTGGTGGAGATCGAGACCACTATAATACAGGGCGAGCCACATAAATAGTGGTCTCAACAACGCATTAATACGGATGCTGCACAAGTGAACAAAAAGAACAACCTCTTTTCCGATGAACTACTCAAGCAATACAAAATGGATTAAATTGAAATTTCGTGCAATTAGCTTTCACGATGTGTAGCATGAGTAGTTTGAATGGCGTGAAAAACCGTGGAGCTATAATTACAATATGATCGTAACAATTCAATGTTTTAAACGTTAAAAATCCATGTTGACTTCCATTAGGATTGTATTTGTTGCAAATAAAATCCTGTATTGTTACTTTTAGAAAAGCTTGATTATTTGACACTTTTTTTTCTGAAATTAAATATTTTGATGCCAAACATCATGACAAATGAGTGTACGAAAATTCATTTGAATATAACGTGTATTCAGTGGCGTAGCCAGGACATTTTTTAGTGGGGGGGGGGGCGCTGGGTGGAGGGGCTGGAACATTTTCAGGGGGGGGCGTCATGTAGATCAATGAGAATTTTTTTTTTAAAAATCAAAATCTCAGGGGGTGGGGTGGGGGTTGGGAGCGACTGGCGAGGGGGAGACCAGATTTCATGTGGCGGGGGGGGGGGGGGTTATCGCCCCCACGCCCCCCGTGGCTACGCCACTGCGTGTATTTCTTGAGTTGTTGGCCCCAAATCGAGTTTGGTGGTGGAGATCGAGACCACTCTAATAAAGGGCGCGCCACATAAATAGTGGTCTCGGCAACGCATCAACACGGATGCTGCAATATTGAAGAAAAAAAACAACCTCGTTTCCGATGAACTACTCAAGAAATACAAAATGGATTAATTTGAAATTTCGTGCAATTAGTTTTCACGATGTGAAGCACGAGTAGGTTGAATGGCGTGAGAAACCGTGGAGCTATAAATATAATATAATCGTAACACTCTAGTGTTTTAAACGTTAAAAATCCATGTTGACTTACATTAGGATTGTATTTGTTGCAATTAAAATCCTGTATTGTTACGGTCATAATAGCTTGATAATTTGACGTTTTTATTATGAAATGAAATCTTTGATGTCAAACATCGTGACATATGAGTATACGAAAATTCATTTGAATATAACGTGTATTCAGTGGCGTAGCCAGGAATTTCTTAGTGTGGGGGGGGGGGTGTGGAAGGTAATTCTGTCCCCCGGTAAAACTGTCCGAGGGGACAGAATTACCTAGGTAAAAGTGTCCTCCCCGGCCCGTTAATTCTGTCCCCCTCCAGGTAATTCTGTCCCTCAGGGTTTTTTGTACCCCTCTTTTGAAACCCGGAAGGCCAGTTCTCTTTATTGTTTTGATGAATTCACTCTACAAGGTATGCATTTTGGACTTCTAGTCTGCCCTTCATGAATATAAAAATATTTTATTTGGTCTAATAGATGATATGTGAACACAACGTTCCGATTCTACCGCGATAGGTCAATACAGCGGCGATGCATGGCGACGGCCCTCGTCTCATTGATACAACGCCTACTTGGATTGGTCTGTGTTGCCATCATAGCGCGTAACGACATTTCCTATTGGATGAATTTCCATTGTAGAGGGAGACGCATATGAACACATGTGATAATCACTGCCCCATTTCTTGCGGCATGTACTGGCGCGCGCGACACGCTGCTGCTCTCAGTATATACTGCATAGGGACACATTTACTAGGGGGACACTTTCATCGTTGGGCATGGGGACAATTTTACCTGGAGGGGGACACATCTACCTAGGTAAAAGTGTCCCCCCCCGGACACATTTACCGGGTCACGAGCCGGTAAATATGTCCGGGGGGGGGGGACACATTTACCAGGGGGACAGAATTACCTGTCACACCGGCACCTGTCGACATTATGTCATATGTTGATATGTCATACCCTGTCGATGATATTAGTCGAACCCTGTCGAAATATGTCGTACCCTGTCGATATGTTAGTCGTACATACGACATATAACTTATAAGTTGTTCATTTAAGTTAAAATCAGTCTTACGGAATAAGTTTGCTGAAGGTGAGATATTTTTTTCCCATATCCCCTTGACAGCTTAGAAGAAATACCCCCCAAAAGTCAGCGGATGATATACTTAATAGTGTGAGCGTTTTTTTTCCGCTGAAAGAGAAAGCGCAGCGTGTCTTACTGCATGGCGCCAGCCGGGCCGGTGCCTACAGTGGACGGCCCCAACGTGGCCTCTGTGCATGGTGACATCGTTTTTGCCGGCGTGCGGTTTTGTACCGTTTGCCGTTTTTGAAGGTCTAATTTTTCATCCTTTCCATTACATTTTCGACCCAAACTATGGGTAACTTTATAAATATTATTCTACTATTATTTAAGATTTAAGGGGTGTTTTACAATAATTATTGTTACCACAGGCCGTCTGTTCATGGTCTGGTTTATAAACCTTTGGTCGTATTATGCAATTTAATAAATATTCATTTTTTTGTCAGCCGTTATCCAATGAGAGAAGACTATTTACCATAGTGCGTACTAATTATCATATTCAGCATACATTGGAAATAGTATCATTTTGAACAATTGTCCACTCATATAGCAGCATATTTCATTGGTTGTAATAAAACTGGAGAAATGGTTTAAAATGGGATTGAAATACCTGGGCATACCATGGTTTGAGTGAACATGCATGTACGTGGTGTATACAGTAATTTGCGGGATCCTGAATATGTATGTCGCGGGTCAAAGTTTACGGGCTTTGATTGGATATCGTGTAATATATGCGCACCAGAAATTTTCGGCCGATTTCGGTCGAAACTATAAAGAAACACATAAGGAATTCGCCACGGTTGCGTCAAGGCTATCTTCCGCCTCGACTTACTGTACGGCTGTTTGCGGAAGTGTGTGTGGGGCGTACGTACATGCACACAAAGCACAGTTAGTTAGTTTTCAGGGTGACAGGGTGACCGTAAGGTCATGACTAAAACGGTATAATAAGCCTCCCTCTTTCCACTAGATTTGCGCTCTTGTTTAAAATAAGTCTCTTAATACAGTTTCAGGTTTAATTGTATTCTTGTCATCAAAAGGTGAAGAATGTTATCGTAAGACTTGCCCCCTGCAAAACGAACAACCCAATGGAGCACAGAGGGCGCATAACTTTGATGCAGAGCCGTTTCTTTAATCACGACCCATTCTTGAGCTGTGGTTGATCCCGGCCGCGATACACAATTTGGAAAACCTTTTCTATTATCCATTATTTTTTTAAGAAGTTTCTTACCCGAGCTTCTTGTAATAGGAACAGAACTGTACTTGTTGGAGTTGCTGTGATGTCACTACTATTGACGTTTCGTTGACCTAGCCACTACCGTTTTGTTTGTATTTAAATTCGGAGAAGCAATATTTTGTACTTTTTGTCTCTGGTTTTTTTGGCTTTGGATTGTGCCCAAAGTCTGTAATGATGATTCTCGTTAATGTGCACACAGCCCATTATTTATTAGCCATGATCCCTTCAGCCATCTCTGAAATCTGCAGTGCTGTATACTGAACACGATTGTCAAACTGCTGCGCTACCCCGCCAAAAACTGTGAGTGTTCTTCCTGGCATATTAAGCATGAAGCCTCCAGATGAATTCTTGGCTGTCCGTTGAATCCACCAGTCTTTAAATGGATTTCCTTCCATTTCTCCCGCATTTCTGCCATACTGTAGCTTTCCACTAATGTGGCATTAGATGAAACAGTTAAAATTAACCTTTTTTTTCAATCAGAAGGGGGCGCTATTCAAAAAGGGCAGGTTTAGGCACTGTCTGACAATAGGTGAAGTCAAATTTCGCTCGACCTCACCAACTCACCTTGTGAGAGGGGGCGGGGGCCAGCAATCAGTGACAGTTATTAACAAACAAGGGGGCGCTGTCAAAAGGAGACCGAACTTGACACCGTCCGTTGCCAGGTGCCGTTGCTAATGTTGACTTTCTGCCGAAGATAAGCGGGTGTGTCACAGCAACTAACGGGGTGACATACCATATCGCCTGCGCCTCTGGTGCCGCCCCTGCCCTCAGATGGAAAGGAACTGTAGCCCAACTTTTACCCCATCCTGCCTCACCCTCTTACAATCTTCTTAAAACCCACCAATCCATGCACTCTTGCTTTACTATACTCCCGAGGACAATGCTTTATGTTTCTCTTTGTCCCTGTAATGAAACACTCTCCCATAGACTAAGCACACAAACCTAACACAGAGGACCGTTCTGAGCAAAAGACCCAACTCCTGAGGACGGAAAGGATCTGTTTTCCCCCTCTGTGTGTCTGTCCTTCGGGGTTATGCAGAATACGTACATCTTGAACGTACCCGCCTTCAACATCTCAACCCTCAAACCCAAACCAACCTGACCCCCGCCCCATTGCCCCTTACCGGTGGATCTAGAACCAAATTGTGTTGGAGGAAGGAGGGGAGAAGTGACGTTGGATGGTGCAAACCCTAAAAGCTGGAGGGGTTGGTGGCTAATTGCACACACGAGAGAGTATATCCTTTTGGTCTGTCTATTCAAATTTTCAAGAATCAGTGTGTCAGGAAATTAGATAAGTAGACAACATCGTTTTTAAAACAACGATATTTACTTGTTCTCTTATTTGATTATTGAACACCAGAACAAAAAAAAAACTTTTTTGGGGGGGGGGGGAGACATGGGCATGTCCCGTTCCTCCCTCAACCAAGCGCAGTTCTAGAGCCCTTTTTGGGACGGGGAGGGGGGGGGGGCCTAGCAGGGTGGATCCAGATATATTTTTTTCTTAGAGACCTGTTATTTTCTCCGGACACTTAGTCCTCCGAAAATCAATAGAGGGGGCGGGGAGGCCCCTTTGCGGCCGGTATAATCCTCGGCCGGTATTTTTGCCCCACTTTCCCGAAACCCACATCCTCAAACCCCACAACCTCAAACTCCCTTTTATCCTCAAACCCATCCCAACCTCAACCCAACCAGAGTCAACCAATCTTTATCAATCTTTGATCCCAGACCCCAATGTGATCATTCTGGCTTGCCACAATTTCAAAGATCAAAACATACAAAAGTATTCCAAAGTAAACATCGTTGGCTATGCATTGATTTCAATACCAAAGCAATTAGATATTTAACAAAAGTACTTCCATTTATTCACGAGGAAGAGTCAAATTGGTTGGCTGTCATTCATGAACGACAAATGATTCCCGTTCAAAAAAAACTGTAAAAAAACCTTCTTGTTTTTACTACCCGGTAGATTCGATTACATTGTTACAAACACTGTGTACTATTACAAAAGTGTCAAAACATGACTGAAGTCCAGCAAAAGTGTCAAAATAAGGGGATAGGTTTTCGAAGTATCAAAAGCTATTATTTCTAGGTAGTTCTATTCGATCCTTCCATATCAAAGCTGTCAAACAGAGCGATATAATCAAATGTACTAGAGACTAAGCAACACTTATCTTAGACGCGGTTATAAACTGTTACATTGTTAATGCTGGAAAGCGTTAGAAAAATTGATATAGTTTTCTCTGTTATCCACCTAGTGTCAAATTGCATGCAATCACAATGATTTTACAAGAAATAAACTTTCAAAGTTAATTTATAGCTGCAATTAAAACATGGGCGGTAAGAAACGAGCAGAGTTACACATTTTGAGAATATTCTGGGAAAATGTGGTGGAATTCGAATGCAACGTCTTGAAAAATAAAATATTTCAACGATAATTATATAGGGGCGTGTCCCCACCCACCTAAGAATAGGCCTCGAGTCCATTTTCTGGAAACACACCTTTTTCAATGCACTTAAGTATGGAAGAGAAATATTTATTTGGAGACTTGGGCCAGTGTCCGAGGACATGATTCCAATGACAATTGCTGACATTGTGAGCGTGGGTGGATCCAGAAGGCACGATCCTATCAACCTGAGAGAACACAATCATAGCAGTGAATTTCCACGCGCTCGAAGACAATGCTTTGTGTTTTCCCTTTGTCCCTGTAATTGCTGACATTGTGAGCGTGGGTGGATCCAGAAGGCACGATCCTATCAACCTGAGAGAACACAATCATAGCAGTGAATTTCCATGCGCTCGAGGACAATGCTTTGTGTTTTCCCTTTGTCCCTGTAATATAACACTCCCTCACAGACTAAGCAATAACTGTACAATCGAGGACCGTTTTCGACAAACGACCCAACGCCCGAGGACTGAAAGGATTTTTTTGTTCTCCCTTTGTGTGTCTATCCTCATCGTAAAGCCATACAAGAGCTTAAACGCAATCCGCACGGATCTGCACTGATCCGCACTTATACGTGCGATTTCATTCGTAATGTTTGCCTTTATTCAAACAACCATGCAGTCAAACACCAATTTTAATGACGGCTTCTTCTGCTTCTACATTAAAGATCGACAACTAACGTTTCAAAAACGATAAATGATCAAGAATGTATATATGTTTATGGACTTGCGTTACTCGAACTCAAAATGAATACTCATCTTACTGAAACAACCAATCTCCATTTCGGTTCAGGAGTCCTTAATGTTTGATTTAAAATTAACACATTGTATATTATTTATATTTTATTTTTAATTTAGTATTTGCAGTTTTAGGTAAATTAAAAAATGCATTGCAAAAAAATTGTTCATTGCAATTTTAAATTGTTTCCATGGCAATATTACATTTTTCAAAAGTAAAGTATAGTTCCCATAAATCAGTAACCGGTAATACCTCTTCCCACTCAGATTCAAGACGTTTGGGATGTAACTAGATACAAACATATAATTTCCTTTTACTTTACCAACAACTAAAAAACTTCCTTTGAAGTATCCGAAAACTCACAATATTGATATTACATATTCAAATATAACCTTGTTAACAATTCAGAACTCAATATAAAACTGTTTGATAAAATCATATGACATTTCGAGGAATAAGCTGAGATATTTGCGGAAATAGACAGATAGACCCATGTTTGTGTGGGGGAAAACACGCAAATCAGGTGCAAGAAAGCGGAGCTTCTGAACCCAAAAGAGCAAAGAAATGGGGAAAAAAGTAAAGGTGGCTGATGAGGAGGTGGTTGGTTAAGTTTAATGGGCAAAAACTTTGCCTTTTTTTCCGATCAGAGGTGGAATCGAGAATGACGCGACGCCAAACTATTGCGTAATATTTACATGTACGCATACGAACTTTCCACCAATGACCGCCGGTTATTCACGTGTTCAGCGCGCGACGTAACCAACCACATCAGGGATCTTCTCAAAATTCTCGAGGTGTCCGCGCGTCCATAAACCTGATTAAACTGCGCTTAATCATCATATTTTTTCCCATACATCAAGTCAATTTTTTCCATACATCATACATGTATCATTCCCATAGAAAAAGTCAAACTGTCCTCGGTTCCCTACCCTATAACCATATTCCCTATTCATCTCCATCCATACAAAAGGTCAAACAGTGCCAGAATTTCTTAACCCCATTAATTAAATAGTCATATCATACTTTCTAAACATATTTATGTGACCTTTACATATTTCTATGACAAAGATCAAGGTGTACCAGACAGTCTACCTACACTACTAAGGGGATACATTGAAAAGGGCCTGACCTCCGATAAGCTGTCCGTTGCAAATTCGAAAAAGCTGGGGATCATTGGATACTAGGGAGCGCACTCCCACCTTTTCTGTCTCTCATTCTTTCTCAGTCTTGTTGGCGGTAACCGTGTAGGGCTAAGTCCTCCGATGAGATCGGCCGCATGGGAGCTAAGATGATACTCAAGGGCGACTGGGACTATGACATGCCGAGGGAGAATTCAGGATCCGATCAAAGTCCAGGATTAAACAGTAAAACAAAATCAACTGGAAAAGTGCCTCGACAGTCTGCTTTGTACGTGCCTCGCCAGTCTCAGTCTGGCTTAGTGCAATATATACTCGAACTGAATTTTATATAATGTCGCGAAGCTGGCTTGAATCTGTCTTGGCACCTAGCGGACTTTTGGGAGGTAAGTCTTTGACTTTGGGAGGTAAGACAGGAGGAAGTACAGCTGGCACTCGCATCAGCATTGATTGCGCAGCAGTTGCAATTAATGGCGGCGGAACGTTTCTGGAAGTAGGAATTAGCCGAGGGGTACAGTTCAAATGTCTCATTAGCGGGGTATCCAAAGGCGGGTGAGGACAAGTCAAAACAAACTTCAAAACGTGGGCTGAAATGAACCCTCTCCATCCCCACTTCTGCCACCAATGAGTGTGATTGTTAAGCTATTCTTATTATTGACGTCTTTAGGACAATATTGGCGGGATTGCCGACAAGAAAGGGGTGTCTCAACCCCCTCCCCACCAAACTGAAGCAATGCCGCTGCCCCGAGAGGTATAGGGTTCAGACAGGTTTATGGACTCTGGTACAACTACCACACAGCGCCTCTCGTACCACACATTTCACTCTCGTACCCATCGGCAACCACGTACATTGTCTCAATCTATGTGAACTGTCCCGCCCTTATCTCACCCCAATCCCACCCAACCTAAATCGTAACCTCTCTGTACTCATATCTAGACTCTATACCATCATCCACCCTACCCCCACTGTAACCAAAGCCAACCCTTAATATCCCTCCCCCTACTTCACCAGACCCACCTCCATTGGTCCCATCCACCTCAGCCCTCGCACACCCTTAATAACCCATCCATCTTTAGTCCCCATCCACCCTCCAACCCGACCGACCCTCAAGCCAATCTTCACGTGACCTATAACCCCGTTCCCAAACTGATTCATCCTGGCCTGCAAGAAAAATTGAACAAGATCAAACGCACAAACTTTGACTTTGTCTGCAATAATGTTTAATATCAAAACTGTATTGATAAATCTATAAAAGATTAAACATTCATAGGCCTACTTGTAAGAAATGTGTTCATAATAGATAGATTTGGGATTTTATCGTTCATGACGACAAATTATTCAAGTATTAGCCTTTGCACTTTTACCTTCATGTGAATTCGATGACTTTTCCAGAAATAATGTATATTGGCCATACTAAAATTATTATATTTGAAATGTATCACATATCTCCGTGTTGTAGATTATTTAAGTTGTTAAACAGAGCAAAGGCATCTAATGTACAAGACATTCAGCAACACTTTTCTTAGAACCAATTATAAATGTGACTGTATTACAACCATTGTTATTGCGATATCGTTACATTTAACAACCAACATTGTATTAAATCATAAACGCAACTTAGCTGCATTTAAAAAATGTAATAAAAGTGTGCGAAATTATCATTAAGATGGGAGGACCAATGGATTGAATTTTGTGATTTTTAGAATGTTCTTGGTCATGTCGCGCAATTCAATATGCGCGCTTAAAAAAACATCAATATTAATAATTTTTATTAGGGTGTGTCTCCGCTCATGTAGGGAAACCACTCGAACCCATTATCCAGAAACACACCATTTCAATTTATTGAAGTTTGAACGAGAAAAAAAAGTTTTTAGCCGGTATCAGAGTGAGGACATGCTTCCGAAGACAAATGGTGCCATTGTTAGCATGGTGGATCCAGAGGGCATGATCCTTCAAAAAAAACTTAGAAAACTGATAAGAGAACTAATACAATCAGCACCGATCCGCACTAATTCGTGCACTTTCATCTTATCTTAACGTGTTACCAAAACGATTGTACTCATGCAATTAACGTTTACCAATACAGTTACATCGATTTGTTAATAGTTAAATTTGACTCTTCGGATGCCTTGTAAGATTTCGAATCCATTTCACGCAAGTGACCAGAATGCATATACATTAAAAACACATCTTTCCATTAACAGTCAATGCAATGTTTGCCTTATTCTCAACAAAATGACCAACATTACTATACAGGCTGAGTAACAAAAAAACAAAAAAGTTGGGACCGTTGTTTTAGAGAAGTTCTGCATGTAGCACTTTTAAAATCTTGGATATGGAAGCCCAATTCATAAGCTATCTAAGAGTACAAGAATCATTCAAATCACTCATGTACTTTTCAAGTTATGAAATTTAAACGCAACTACCGTTTTAAGGTTCTGTCCACAGATGTAAAAAAGTTCAGTGTTCTTTCAGCAAAACGAAAACAAATCACCTTGGGATGTGTGAAATGTTTCCGTTTTTGATGAAAGAACGCACACCTTTTTGGTACTAAAAGAAAGCTTATGAATTGGGCTTTTATATCCTAGATTTTGAAAGTGTTACATGCAGAATTTCTCTAAAATAATGACCCCAACATTTAGGTTTCGTTGGGTTTTTGGTTGTTGTTTTTTTTACTCAACCTGTACAATCCTTTTTTTTTATTAGATTTCTTCTATTTTGAAATGATAACATGCAACGTTTCAAAAAGGATAGTTCTAGTATACAGTGTGTTGTGCGACGCGTATACATTGTGATACCTGCAATAAAACAGGTATAAGAGTGTGTGCGCTGATGAAAGTACGGATGTATTTCTAGTGAAGAAGAAAAAACATTTGATAAAACTGAAACAAAAACGAAAATTTTATTTTACACTTATTTGTTATTTTTTATCAGGTAAACGGTCAACAAAGGAGCATTGAACATTTGACAATGCGTGTGATTTGGTACATAACGTGTGGATAAATTCTGGGTTTTTTTACTCGGGGTAAAGGAGGAAGCCACTGAATGAGGTCCAGTGCTTGTTGGTTTCACTATGCACCTTACCGGACATTGTAAGGTACACCGTGTCTCCTCGCTGCAGGACCAGCACCGCGGTCCCAGACACCTGCACTCTATTACCTGACACATCGTTATAGCCAGAGACCACCCAGTCGCCGTTCTTCCTGAGGTGAACCTCCACACTACTGCTTGAAGAAAATTTGCGTATGGAAAACATGAACACATGGGTGCCCGGCACATGGCAGGTGAATGTGCCAGTCCCTAGGTCAAAGCTTGTACCCGACAGAAGCGTCTCGGTATCTTCGAAGGGCAAGCGGGTGCCGGAACTCGAAGACGTGAAGTCGCTCGTCCTCACCACGGTGAATGCTACCCGCTGGTTGGAGTCGTCTGGTGTCTCCCCTGGCTCACCCTTTTGACCTTTAGACCCAATGTACCCAGGTGCTCCCCGCTCACCCATAGGGCCAAGCTCACCTTTTTGACTTAGCTCACCTTTATCGCCCTTTGACCCCGGCTGACCATACGGCCCCGTCTGTCCCACCGGTCCAGGCAGGCCTGGTATGCCGGGTATTGCAGCAGGTCCCTGGCAACACTGCTGACACTCCTGAGTTGCAGGACCATCACCGTCCGAGGGAACCGGCCCAGTAACGGAAGCTCGGAGCTTGACAGAGTTACCCAGAAGGAGAGCGATAGAAAGAATAGTTGTCACGCAGATCTTCATCTGTAAAGAACAAAACGATAAATTATCATGAGAACAATGGGGTGAAGATGAGAAGAAAAAAATATTGAGTTCAGGGAAACTGGGAAATCATTTCAGAAGAATGACGAAAAAGTTGCCTTTTGAAAAAAATAATGCATAACAATTTATGCACATGTAAAGCATATGAGGATGCATATCCTCAATCATAACCGATCAAATTGGAAACACTTCTCTTTTACATTTGATTTGAACGAAAATCATTGCCTGTTGACGAAAATGACGGTATTAAACATTTTAGCGCGTGAATCGTCGGATATGTCATTTTGTGACAAATTCGACTTTTAATGAATGCAAATAACGGATCTGACTTTCTGAAATGAATGACGCAAGTTCTTAATTGAGATTGTCGCCACAAAACTTTGCCAGTCCGAGTTATGGTGACTGACTCGGAAAAACGAACCGCGTGGAAAACTGAATGAGCAAAATTTCTTCGCTATGATTCTATCCATATGAGCGCAGGAAAATGATTTAAATGCCAGTTTGACCAATTCGGCCCAAAACAATTTGACGTTTGCGTTGAAAGGAAATATACAGCATATGATTTTGCTGTAATTTTAAAAAAATAGATGGATTTAGGGGGTTAGCATTTTATAGTAAAATATTGTTACTGTGACTTGTGTGAAGTTTTGTGTTGGTAGAGGCTGGAAAAACCAAAAAAAAAAGTCATGTTCTTGTAGTCCGGTACCCTCAGACCACTTCATTTAAATTGAACAATTTATAGACTCGGGTAATCGTAAGATCAGGGAACCAGTCCAGCTGGCTTGAACCTGTTTAAAGGTTTCTTATAATCGAAAAATTCAACTAAATATGGTAATTTGGGGGCAGTATTTGAAAAAGCCAGTTTATTCCAAACGCAGCTGGTCGACCGGCCAGCGTTGGAAATTGATGTTTGTAAGTTGGAAGTTGTGTTTTTGTATGTTTGCAAATGTTTTATGTTCCCGGTTTTCTACGCAAAGCTGTAGCAAAGTGTATGGCACGATTCTACGGTGGGTCTATAGGGTAGGGGATCCTCACTTCTCTAAATGCTACTTTTACATTATTCTCATCGATTTTCGTTTTCTGTTATATTTTAAAAAGAAAATAAAATGCATAAAAAAGTCAGCCTTCTATCGGCCTGAGTTTTCATATTGCTATATAACAGCTCAAAAATTATGTATTTTTTTATATGTAAGTGAAGTTAAAGAACCGCTTTAGTTAATGAAAATGTTCTTGTGTTTGTATCCAGAAAATGACGTTGTTGTAGCGTCTTTATCGCTCGAAAATAGTATCTATTCTGGTAGGCCCAAATTATTATTGACTTAATTCCTTACAAACGCTTTTCCTAAACAGAGTCAAACAGAAACTCACCTTGAAGTGTTTGATTTCTGACACGAAATGATTTCTCCACACTCTAGCAGATTGCTGGCTGAAAACAATACAAACCAGAAAATGTCATTGAGCATTGCTCAGAGACAACTTGGCGGTGGTGGAAGAGGCATAGATGAACTGTATTTGTAAAACTGCGACAATATAAACACTTTTAATTCTCTGCTGAGAGAAATGGAACTCGGAATGACTGTTATTGTGTTTACCAAGGGCCCGGACTTGATTCACTGATGAGCAACACGAATCATGCATTTATTGAATGAAGGTAATTCTTGAGAAATTTAAAAGTCGGTCCGCTGTGTTCTCCAACAAATTTTTAAGCCGTAGTTTTTGTTTTACCCACCCCCCGTTTTGTCTCAAAAAGCACACATTTGTGAAGAGGACAAATTACGGTTTGCCTTGGCGAGTTTAAAGCACACAACTCTGCCTAAATTATTGTCAGCCACAAATAATTCAAAATGTGTAAACTTGTATTATTCAGTAACTGAATGTGGTGGGTTACATTGTTCAATGTCTCACCCTCAAGTGAAAAAAATGCAAGTTTTGAGAAATTTCCAAATTGGGAGAGAAACTTTCATGCTAAAAAAGAAATATTAATTGATTCAAAGGTGTTTGAATTGAAATTCATAGGGTTAATCTTAGGGCTATTCTCTCCCAATTTGGAAGTTTCTCAAAACTTGCATTGTTTTCACTTTTGGGTGAGACATTGAACAATGTAACCCACCACATTCAACTGACAATGAGCATAACTATTCTATAATTAAAAGGGAAACTGATCTAATACCATGGAAATAGTGACGAAAATATTACAGGTGGACTATCATAGTCAAATTACAGTCGTTTCGCAGTATTGCTGTACACAGCGGCGGCGGAACGGGTTTGAAACGGGGGGGGGGCATCACCAAAAAGGGGCACTTGCAAACCCGTGCTGAAATGTCGACACGTTTTTTTAACCGGACAGTTTATATCAAAATATCTATACCATTATTGGGATATGGTTACTTCTAAGAAATAGTAAGATACTTTAAGGGCATTTTTGTTGTATCTTGGGGGGTACTTTACTGTTCGAGGGGGCACATTTATGGCCGCAAAAGGGGCACTTGGGAAAATTTGGGCCCCCCCCCCCCGGTTCCGCCGCCCCTGTCTGTACAGAAATCAGCACACCAGTTTGACTAATAGCATCAGTATATGCTTTAAAACAGAGTGAGTTTCAGAAAATGTGTGTGATATAAGAAAATCGGTTCAAACCGTGAAACTAGCACACTTCAGAATATCAAGCACAAAACAACTATGGCTGTCTCGAAGGGGCATACTGAGTGGAACCCTACATGCAAACATGACTGAATAATTGCGAGAGCCTTTGCTTCAAACTTTTAAGACGGACAGCAGAGCAGAAGGGCCAACTAATATGTAGGCCTACACCTTTCAACTCTTACCCAATTTCACAAATTATGAGTCCAAATTGTCGAGGAAAAAGCACCCACTTTTTTTTTCTAAATAGCCACCTTGTAATCTGGTTGTTGCAATCAGGTTTCTCGGGACTGTCGTCTTATGGTGAAATGAGCGAATTAATCTGGGTAAAGCAATGTGAGCTTGAATGAAACTGTGCGCATCATATAAGGTTCGTTTATTATTGCTCTTTAAGTAAAGTAAATCGAGTGTCTATGCCGACAAGTGACATTTGCATAAAGCAGTGCCTGAATGTAACTTAATGATTGACCCAGAATAGTGCACTGCCGTGAAATAGCGAAATGACACAGTTGAACAACAAACTGCAAATGGTATTGATATCAGCCAATTGTAAAGAACACAAAATAAGGCAGGCATATTTGAGATGTCCGAATTTTCTGTATCCGTTCTCCCACGACCTCCATAAAATATTTAGAATGATTGCCGAAAACATGTAATACGTCGCAGCAGATATTTTGTGTGTGTCTGAGAAGCAAAGGTTTGAATCAACAAGGCAAAAACGAGGAAGAAACGACAGTGATAGGTTGATCACACTGATGAACTCTTGGAAACCTACAGTCAGATTTGACTTGCAAACAGTCCAACCTGAATGGTCATGTTGATTGACATCTTAAAAGTGGTTTTAGATTGTGTTAACCAAATTTTGTCTTAAGAGTTTAGAATTGAGGTAGTGGCGAAAATATTGTAGGCAGAAGGGACCTCTATATTTAGCTTTACATTAGCTGAAAATTACTGCCTCACAAAACCGTGTCCTGGATCAGCACCAACAGTCCAGACTAAGAGCTGTACCGATCTCATGCACAGCATAATGCTCGCTAGACCTGAATAATTTCAAACACTAAATTATCGAGTAATTTAATATTTGTTGATCTAAAAAGCATAATTTCTCGATCGGAAATTAGCCCGCTGGTTTGATCGTTACCAATCGTGTATCGGTATCACAGTTACGCAAGATCGGTTTCAATGGAAATTGTGTTCATTAAAAAAATCTCGATAAAAGAAATACAGAAAACTAAGAAATTTCAAGCCTACTACTACGCTCGTTGTTTGAAAAAAGATATTTGCGTAGCAATGATCTTTGGAAAGTTAGTCACATGTTGATTAACAAGTTGAAAAAGAGAATTTGCCAAAATGTCAGGCACATCTCTATACGGTGGGTGTATAGGGATCTCTCACTTCACCAAATATCTTCGAGCGACCTTTTCTGTAATAATTTTAACGAAAACAAATCCATTTTCAATGCAAAGAAAAAGTAGTCTCCCGACAAATCCGCGCTCTATTCTGATGCTTGCTTGATTTCAAATAACAGACACTCACCTTTAAGAGACGTTCTTGAATTCTATCGCGAAAGGAATCCTCAACACTCAAGCAGATTGCTGAAAGACAAAACACCAACAAAAGAAGGGGCTTTCAACATCCGCTCGGAGATAAATTGGGAGCTTCTTGGGGAGCCATATAGACTGTGAATTTCACAGGTAAAACACACTCTGTCGTGCGAAACTTGATTTTGGATTCATTATTGCAAGCAGAATGCGTTCTCAAACGGCCCTAAATGGACTCACGTACGAGCAACTTTCAAGTCTTTATCTATTTATTATTTTTTTTTCGGGAGAGAAAGCATTTTTAGGACGCATATGCCCTTCTGCCAAACATCCGACAAAGGGGGTATATCAAGCCCAACACCCCACTCGTTGTTCGAAAAGTTATAGTGCCAGCGACAATTTTCAGAATCTAAATCCGTCGGTGATTCAAAAACTGCTTGTAGGCCTTTGTGCAATTCGCAAAAAAAAATTGTAGCGGGAAAAAGAATTGTTGTTTCGAACACTCACCGAGCAAATCCCGTTCTTGTCGTTCTGACAATCAGGTCTCTTTCGGGTTGTCGGCTGAAGGTGGAGAGTCGTTGTGAATAAAGAAAATGACCGCTCCTGCCTTTATATCTTGCCGTCGATTTCCTGATCAGTGATATTTGTGATTGGCCCATGCGCACTGTCAATCTCAAATCACTGACTTGCTCAGTCATATTAATGAGACGGAATATAATATTATTGCCATTGAGGCTACATACTCCGCATCAAAACGTGTACCACCGACACTGAAATAGCCGGTGGTGGATAGTGTATTGATGTCGGTGACACATCCAAAACACGTGATTTGCGATTGACACACACAACCTGTCAATCACAGACCACTCGCTTGTGATCACCGACTTGTTGGGTGACAACCTCTGATTGGTGGATTGAAACATGACGTACACCGGCCGTGATTCATTCGGATGTTTGTTTGCGCTTTGTGCTATCCAGGTACGTGATCTCTGTACACTCGCAAGTCGCGAGGCCCTTTAATGGAAAATTATGCACGCTATTGTACAAAGCAACTGCCAGTGACGGAAAAGCTGAACATTAGCTAGTACAATGCTTTCGCCATTGGAGGGGGCCTTCCCGATAAAATTGATAGATTGCCCGGATTAGTCTATACATCTTAACAATTCTGTTTGTTCTTTTCGTGAAAAAAAAAGACATCTAGCTTGACAATCTAGTGAAGGTCTAGTGAAGGTTCCGATCAATACGCCTTGATCGGCTGCAGGGGTTGTTGTTTCAGCAAATCAATGCTGAAATGTCCGGACACTTGGCTCCGTAAAATCAATAGGTGTGTGTGTGTGGAGACATTTCTTTGTTCTCGTGTAGTAAAGTTTTCGAGTGTGAAATTGAAGTTTCAAAATGCTCTTATTTTAACCAGAATTAATTTCCTGGGCTGAAATTTGGACTAAATATCCCTTTTCTAAAACGCTTCCATTTGCGACGGATCAACCTACCTTGGAAATTCCTAGTTTTTGAGTAAAATCCATATATCTATTTCGTGAAATTCTTGTGGAGACGTATTCATCTATAGAAATGTTCTTCTGGAGACGTATACAATCTTTTGTTCCCTATTGTGTTCATGTCTCCGTAAGGTAGTAAATTTAAGAACAAAGAAATGTCTCCACAGGAATACAAATTCCAGAATGGGTGGAGGGTGTGTGTGTGTGTGTGTGGGGGGGGGGGGGGTGTTAGTACCATACTTTCAATGGGGGCGCTGCTCAAATCAATTGATTATTAACACTTTATTACAGGATAGTGTACAAATACCCCGTAACCCAGCCAGCGGACTCTGTCTGTATTTTTTGCACAGGCGTAAATTAATACCAGTATAATTGTTTTGGGGTGTCAGAGCAGGGGGGGGGAGGGTTAACATTATTCTTTATCAATTTTGTATGGATTTTTATGGGTTTGACCCCCCCCCCCATCCGCGCCTGATTTTAAAATAACATCTTGTTCATTATGAATACGTTGCCAGTCCACTTTAAATATTGGGAGGGGGGGTGACAGCAATTTTAACCGACGGACATTTACTGTTCTAAATGATAGAAATATTGTTTTCCAAGACACCCACCCTCCGAACAATCGCTATAGCAATGGGATGCAACTTGACGTACCCGGGATGGCGCAACTGTACTGATCTACCACAACGACAGTGCTAAATATATTGGGTCTATCTAAATGTAAAGGAATGTAAAGGAAGTTTAAAAGGTCCGCATTTCCTGAATATGTCGTTTTAGGTTATGACCAATTTCCGCATAACAATTCAGCCGGAAATATTTTGATGAATCCCATGGATTTTCTTTCGACAACGACTTACCAGCTCATGATCTGTTTTCTCTCCCTTAACAGTGTCTTGTGTCGAAAAACGGAGAAAATCTTGGCGATGGGCTGCAGTCGCAGTCCAAACACACGATAGTCCAGCTGCTGGTCACGCTATCTCAAAAATTACGTGATGCATTGAATTGAATTGTTGCCAGATGAGTGGTCATTAAAAGTAGACAAACAAGACAGAAGATTGAGACGAAATATTGTTTTTCTCACCCTCAATAGTGTTTTGTGTCGCAACACTGACAATAACTTGGCGATTGGCTGCAGTCATGGGCGTCGCGAGGGGGCAAGGGGGGCACTTGACCCCCCCCCCCCTGGAAAAGCAAACAAAAAGAGGCGCGAAGACAAAGTGGTGTAAATTTAACGAGTTGGGGGGGGGAGCAAAATGTCCCTGCCCCCCTCTAAAACTGATAAATCGAGAATGTGTTGAGAAATACAAGCATTTTTTGGCAAAAAAAATTGTTGCCCCCCTCTAAAAAAAATCCTGGCGACGCCCATGGCTGCAGTCGCAGTCTGAACACAACATTTGCTTCACTTTGCCCAGAAATGATAGTCCAGCTGGACAAGCTATCTCAAAAATGTAGTAATGCATGGAATTGAAATGTGGCCAATTGATTGGTCATGAAAGGTAAAAAACAAGACAGAAGATTGAAACGAAAAATTGTTTTCCGCTCCTTCAACAGTGTCTTGTGTCATCACGGAGGAAAACGTGACGATATAGGTTGCAGTTGCACTCCAAACAGAACGTTTGCCTCACTTTTGCATAGAAACAATAGTCCAGCTGGACACGCTACCTCAAAAATTAAGTGACTCATTGAATACAATTTATGGCCAGATGATTGGTCATGAAAAGTAGACAAACAAGACAAATGATTTAGACAAAATATTGTTTTTCTTCCCCTCAACAGTGTCGTGTGCCGCAACACGGAAATAGACGTGGCGATAGGCTGCAGTCGCAGTCCAAGCAGAACGTTAGCCTGTCTTTTGATCAGAAAAGATAGTCGAGCTGGCACGCAATCTCGAAAATTAAGTAACTCATAGAATACAATTTGGGGCCAGATTATTGGTCATGAAAAGTAGACAAACAAGACTGAAGATTTAGACCTGCCATGAAGACGTCCCAGTGTACAGAAAATACTCCAAACTATTAACACGCAAAAACAATCTACGCGTTGCTTAAATAATAACTCTTTAAATACCTGTTATACTGGTTTGAAATTTCTTTTATTTATTGTCGAGCACATGTCCATGAAGCCTATACAGTATTAAGACAAACCAATGTTTTAGTCACCAGTGTTGTAGTGCTCGTACTCGGTACTAGTACTCGAGTACTACTCGAGTACTTTTTTGGATTACTCGTACTCGTACTCGTACTCGTACTCGAATGTCAAAGTACTCGCACACCATACGACGGTACTCGTACTCGAGTAGCAAAGTGCTCGTACTCGCACATGTCGAAATTGTACTTGATCATCAAAAGTACTCGTACTCGAATAACGGTACTCAATAAAACAAAGTACTCGTACCCGAATATCAGTACTCGATAAAAAAAAAATGGTATAGCACTTAAGTTACCACGGCCGATACTTTGAGTTTCAAATGACCGATTGCGGAGAAATCGAAATTTTCTCTACTCTAAGCACGTCCGTACAGATACAATTAACAGTTAGCCGTGACTGGGTCTGTATATAGGTCTGACTGGGCCGGGGCCAACTTACCCACAATAACCCATTTGCCGTGGGCACAATGGCCGATCATTGTACACACTGTACGCCGAGGTGTTCCTCAAAATGGGCTACGATTAATTTGAGTGATTGGAGCAAAGCCATTTTCTGAACCCCGGTTTCGGTCCTTTAATACGGGTCAAGCCCCATTGCCAATGTGCATGAATGGAAAAAGAGAAACAGCCGAAGCCGAGGTTTGAAAAACGGCCCCTAGTCTGGTTACGGCATCAGTTCCACAACGGCCTAGCCTTAAACAGAGGCCTATGAATGGGAAACAGTCTAAATGCGTACTGAATCACCTGCAATAAAAACCACGCGCATCTGCCGGTTTTTGCATGCACGTTGCATGTACTTTTGTACGTGAACGCTTACGCTTGCCTGAGTGGCACTTCAGTCACTTTTTTGTACCCAAATTGTATTCGTTGTTCGTGCAGCGTGCATGTTTGGCGCTGTTCGCATATCAGAAACATATGGGACACTGACTTCGAACTTCATCTTCGAACTTCTTCAAGCATATGCGGAACTTCATCAAGCATATGCGGAAGAAACACCCTGCTTTTGTAAGAACACTAAGAACAGAGGTTGAAACTAAGTAGAAATAAAGAATTATTTTCTCGGCCATTTGAATGCTTGTTGTACTGGAGGTTTTTTTCAGTCTGAGGAATCTAAGGACCCGAAAATACATGAATAATAATAATACAAATTAATGCACACCACTGTATAGATTAATTCTTATTCAATGACAGTTGACCTAAACGTTCATGTCTGTATCTCAGCTGTGTAGCATTTCCTTGGAAAATACATTTACATTGATTTGAGACTGCTGTTGCCGATTTAAAAAAACAAATTAACTTTAAAAAATTTAAAAAGCTTACAAAGATGAACCCTCTTACAAGTGATTAACAGTACACATAATTTTAGACTTCAAGCACAATATACCCGGTGCCGTATTCAGAAATACAAGTACTCGTACTCGTACTCGGAATACAAGTACTCGTACTCGTTCTCGTACTCGGAAGTACGAGTACTCGTACTCGTACTCGGACGTTCATGCACTCGTACTCTGAGACCTGTTCTTGTACTCGGAAGCACTCGTACTCGTACTCGGCAACCTAGGTACTCGGCAGTACTCGGTACTCGGAAAAAAAGTACTCGACTAGAACACTGATAGTCACCCAAAAACCGTTTGTGTCGCCACGGAGAAAACTTGCATTAAATGTGTCCCAGTGTACAGAAAATACTCCTTACTATTGAACACTCAGAAACAACCAACGCGTTGCTTGAACAATAACTCATTAAAAACATGTGGTACAGGTTTGAATTTTCTCTTAACTATTGTTGAGCACATGTCCATAAGGCCTGTAGAATATGTAGACACACCAACGTTGCACTCACCCTCCCAAAAAACATGTTTTTTTGTCATCACGGAGAACACCGGCCATAAAGACGTCCCCGTGTTCAGAAAATACTCCTGACTGTTAAACACGCAGAAACAACCCACGCGGTGCTTGAACAATAACTCATTAAAATACCATGTGTACCATTTTGAAATTTCTTTCAATTATTGTCGAGCACATGACCATCACGCCTATAATATATTAAGACAAACCAATGTTGTATTCATCAGAAAACTGTTATTGTCATCACGAAGAGAAACTGCCATAAAGACGTCCCAGTGTACAGAAAACACTCCTGACTATTAAACACGCAGAAATAACCTACGCGTTGCTTGAACAATAACTCAATAAATACCTGTTGCACTGGTTTGACATTTCTTTTAATTTTTGTCGAGCACATGTCCATACAGCCTATATAAAAATTAAGACAAACCATGTTGCGGTCACCCAAAAACCTGTTTGTGTCGCCACAGAGAAAACTTGCATTAAATGTGTCCCAGTGTACAGAAAATACTCCTGACTATTGAACACGCAGAAACAAGCAACACGTTGCTTGAACAATAACTCATCAAATACAAGTCGAACTGGATTGCGTTTTCTCTTAGCTATTGTTGAGCACATGTCCATAAGGCCTGTAAAATATTTAGACAAACCAACGTTGTACTCACCCCCCAAAAATCTTCTTTTTTTGTTATCACGGAGAGAACCTGCCATTAAGACGTCCCACTGTACAAAAAAAAAGTACTCCTGACGGTTGAACACGCAGAAACAAGCCACGCGTTGCTTGAACAATGACTCAAAAAATACATGTTGTACCAGTTTGAAATTTCCCTTCATGATTGTTGAGCACATTAATATAACGTCTATTATGTATTAAGACAAACCAATGTTGTATTCATCCAAAAAACGTGTTTTGTCATCACGGAGAGAATCTGCCATAAAGACGTCCCAGTGTACAGAAACTACTCCTTACTGTTGAACACTGAGGAAACAACCAATACGTTGTTTGAACAATAACTCATCAAATACAAGTCGTACTGGATTGAATTTTCTCCAAACTATTGTCCATAAGGCCTGTACAATATTTAGACAAACCAACTTTGCACTCACCCTCCCCCCCCCAACAAAAAATGTTTTTGTCATCACGGAGAAAACCTGCCATAAAGACGTCCCAGTGTACACAAAACACGCAGAAACAAACCCGCACGTTGCTTGAACAATAACTCATTCAATACATGTTATACTAGTTTGAAATTTCCCTTCATTATTGTTGAGCACATGACCATAAATCCTTCAATGTATTAAGAAAAACCAATGTTGTATCCAACCAAAAAAGCTTGTATTGTCTTCACCGAGAGAACCTGCATTGAAGACGTACCATTGTACAGAAAATACTACTTACTATTGAACACGTTGCTTGAACAATAGGTCATTAAATACCTGTTTAACTAGTTTGAAATTTCTTTTCATCATTTTGGAGCACATGTCCACAAAGCCTATACATTATTCAGACAAAACAATGTTGTAGTTACCCAAAAACCTTTTACGTCGCCACGGAGAAAACCTGCATTAAATGTGTCCCAGTGTACAGAAAAACTCCTTACTATTGAACACTCAGAAACAACCAAAGCGTTGCTTGAGCAATAACTCATTAAACACATGTCGTCCTGATTTGAATGTTCACAAACCAATGTTGTATTCATCAGAAAACCTTTGTTGTCATCACGAAGTGAAACTGCCATAAAGACATCCCAGTGTACAGACAGCACTTCTTACTAGTGCACACGCAGAAATAACCTACACGTTGCTTGAACAATAACTCAATAAATACCTGTTGCACTAGTTGGAAATTTCTTTTAATTATTGTCGAGCACATGTCCATACAGCCTATATAAAAATTAAGCCAAACCAACGTTGCGGTCACCTAAAAACCTTTTTGTGTCGCCACAGAGAAAACTTGCATTCAATGTGTCCCTGTGTACAGAAAATACTCCTTACTATTGAACACTCAGAAACAACCAACACGTTGCTTGAACAATAACTCATTAAATACAAGTCGTACTGGAATGCATTTTCCCTTAACTATTGTTGAGCACATGACCATAAGGCCTGTAAAATATTTAGACAAACCAAGTTGCCCTCACTTCCAAAAAACTGTATTTGTCATGACAGAGAGAACCTGCCATAAAGACGTCCCAGTGTACAAAAAAATACTCCTTACTATTGAACACACAGAAACAACCTACGCGTTGCTTGAACAATAACTCATTAAATACCTTTTGTACTGGTTTGATTTGTTTTTATCATTGTCGAGCACATGTAGATAAAGCCTATAAAGTATTAAAAAACCATTGTTGTAGTCACCCCAAAAACCTTTAGTGTTACCACGGAGAAAACTTGCATAGAATGGTTCCCAGTGTACAGAAAATACTCCTGACATCAAGCAGAAACATCTACGCGTTTGTGTTGCTTGAACAATAATAACTCATTAAATATTTGTCGTACATGTTGATGAAATATAGATTTTGGCTCAGTATTCTGTCTTGTTTGTCTATTTTATGACCACTCATCTGGCAACAATTCAATTGAATGCATCCCTTCATTTTTGAGTTAGCGTGTCAACCTGGACTATTGTTTCTGTGCAAAAGGTCAGGCAAATGTTCTGTTTGGATAGCGACTCCAGCCTATCGCCAACTTTTTCTTGGTATTGACACCAGACACGAAAAAACCCAATATTTTGTGTCAATATTCTTTACCGGACGTGTCTCCCTGGAATATCGGTCCGTGGAAAAGTAATGCAAACGATCTGTTTGGACTGTGACTGCAGCCTATCGCCAAGTCTGCCAATGTGTCAACACAAGTTTGTCAACACCAGAGAACAGTTGATAGAGAAAAACAATATTTTATCTCAAACTTCTGACTAGTTTGTCTATTTTTCAAGACCAATCATATGGCCACAATTCAATTCAATGCGTCTGCAGTCGTTGTCCCAATAGAACATTTTCTGCACAGAACAATTTTCCACAGAAACAAAAGTCTCAAAAAGTATTGAATTGAATTGTGGCCTGATGATTGGTCATGAAATGTAAACAAATAAAACGGATTTAGACCAAATTATTGTTTTTCTCTCCCTCAACGGTTTCTTGTGTTGTAACACGGAGATAGTCTTGGCGATAGGGGGCAGCTGCAGTCCGAACAGAACATTTGCCTTTTTTTGCACAGAAACGATAGTTCAGCTGGACAAGCTATATCAAATTTTAAGTGATGCATTGAATTGAATTGAATTGTGGCTGGATGATTGGTCATGAATAGTACACAAACAAGACAGAAGATTTAGACAAATTATTGTTTTTCTTTTCCTTAACAGTGTCTTTTGTCAACACGGAGCTATTTGGCGATAGGCTCCAGTCGCAGTCCAAACAAAACACTTGCCTCACATTTGCACAGAAACGATAGTCCAGCTGCTATCTCAAATATTAAGTGACTCGCTGTATGAATGTGCGGCCAGCTGATTGGTCATAAACAAGTGGACAAACAAGAAAGAAGATTTAGACAAAGTAAAGTTGTTCTCTCCCTCAACAATGTCTTGTGTCGCAACTTGGAGATACATTTGGCGATGGGCTGAAGTCCCAGTCCAAACAGAACATTTGCCTCACGTTTGCACAGAAACCACAGTAAAGAAATTAGATAAGTAGACAACTTCGTTTAAAAAAAATATAGTTTTGTGGAGACATGGACATGTCCCCTTCCTCCCTCAAAACTAACCTACTCTCAACCCTAACCCTTTCCAGAAGCCCCCATTCTCAAACCCCACAACCTCAAACCCGCTTTTATCCTCAAAGCCATATTCCAACCTCAAACCCACGTACCCTAGTCAACCAATCGCCGTCGACCTTTGAATCCAGACCCAAATGTGCTCATCCTGACTTGCCACAAATTCAAAGATCAACACCTACAAAAGTATTCCAAACTTAACCATTGGCTATAAAATGATTTCAATATGAAAGCAATTAGATATTTAACAAAAGTACTTCCATTTATTCACGAGTCAGCGTCAAATTGGTTGGTTGTCATTCATAAAAGACAAATGATTCAAATTCAAAAACAATGTTTTGCTTTTACTTCCCTGTAAATTCGATTGCATTGTTCCAAACACAGCGTACTATTACAAAAGTGTCAAAACATGAATGAAGTCCAGCCAAAGTGTTAAAAAAGGGGATAGTTTTTCGTATTATTAAAGGCTATTAGTTTTGAGTAGTTATATTCGATACTTTTCACATTATTATTTACCTGGAGAGCAGAACTACTGCTACCATCTACAAATCCTTCATTAGGCCTAAATTGGAGTATCGCAGTCCAATCTGGGGTACAGCAGCTAAATCAAAACTGGGGATCCTTGACAGACTTCAAAAGAAAGCCAAAGCTTCCATTCCACCAACTCTTCATGCAGAACTAGGTATTCAGCCTCTAAGCTATCGTAGGCAAGTTGCTGGTCTAACAGTCTTCAGGAAAATGCAGTGCTCTCCTCTGCCTCATCCTCTAGACAGACTCAAACTACCTCCATTCACAGCACGCCGTTCTACCAGGCAGTCATCTGCATCCATTAACGTACAGTCGTCATTCCAAAGTCACGTACCTCACAACATCTGAGGTCATCTACAGCATCCTAAGCAAGGCTTTGGAACTCATTACCCGCTTCTGTGTGTTAGCTCCATCTAGCCAATCTTTTAAATCAACTGTCCATAATGTGCTCCTTTAACACGCCCCCTGCTCATAATTTATGAACTTTAGCTGTGGTTTTTCTACTAGCTCCATGTTCTCTTGAGGAGGGACTAAATAAAAAATAAATAAAAAAAAGTTAATCATTTAAGCTGTCAAACAGAGCCATATAATCAAATGTACTAGAGGCTAGTCAACACTTTTCTGAGACGCGGTTATAAACTGTTACATTGTTTTAATACTGGCAAGCGATTGACGAATTTATTTATTGTTTTTTGTAATACACCTATAGTCAAATTTGACAACCAAAGTTGCAATCAATAACAATGATTTTATAAGAAATAAACATTCAAAGTCAATTGATAGCTGCAATTAACACATGGTAGGAACAAGACGAGGTGAGTTATTTTTTTTTTTAGAATATTCTGGGAACATGTTGTGGAATTCGCGAAAAATGTTCAACGATATAGGGGCGTGTCCCCGCCCACCTTAGAATAGGCCTCAAAGCCCTTTTCTGGAAACACACCTTTCCAATGCAATTAAGTATGGATGAGAGACTTTATTCGGAAACTTGGGCCGGCGTCCGAGGACATTCCAATGACAAATGCTGACATTGTGAGCGTTGGTGGATAGAGAAGGCATGATCCTTCAACAAAAATATAAACCTGAGAGAACACAATAATAGTAGTGAATTTCTATACGTTAGAGGACATGCTTTGTGTTTCCCTTTTAGTTCAGTCGGAAAAAGGGGGGTATCGTGCACCCTCGGAAATCAATTTCTATTCAACGTTTCTAGGTCAGAAAAAATGCGTAGAAAACTATTTGCTATGTTAAAAAATTCAAAATATGTCCCACGTATTGTTTTGCAAATTAGTGCCGCCATTACCGAAAAATCTATTTGTAACTATATCTCAGCCAATATTGCAGATAACTGAACGAACTAGGTGTCTAAAGCCATGTTTTCAAGGTCAGAGATCACAATAAAACTATAAGTAACCACATGTGTCTGTGGCATAGGAATATGCAAATTAGTGCCGCAAATACCGGAAAGTCATGTTTTTGGCATATCTCGGCCAATATAGCACATAACTACACCAGTAAGGTGTCTAAACCCATGTTTTGAGGGTCAAGTATCATTAGAAGACCATTCACGAAGTAACTATGTGTGTCTTTGGCATTAAAATATGTAAATGTTTAAGTGTCGGTTTATCAGATATTTGATTTTTAGCCAATATCTCGGCCAATATTGCACATAACTACACAAGTAAGGTGTCTAAACCCATGTTTTGAGGGTCAGGTATCATCAGAAGACCATTCACGAAGAAACTATGTGTGTCCTTGGCAGGTAAATATGTAAATTCTTAAGTGTCGATTTATCACAAATTTTTTAGCCAATATCTCGGCCAATATTGCAGCTAATGTTGACAGAAGGGTTTTTGATAAGCAATAATGATCAAAGTTTATTTTAAGCTATTATATTCAAAATAAACTGTAATATTGGCTGAAATTGAATATAATTTGGCTGAAAATCATTTTTTTGATAAACCGGCAATTTAGAATTTACATATTTTCATGTCAAAGACACACATAGTTACATCGTGAATGGTCTTCTAATGATACCTGACCCTCAAAACATGGGTTTAGACACCTTACTTGTGTAGTTAAGTACAATATTGGCCGAGATATTGGCTAAAAATCAAATATCTGATAAACCGACACTTTATAATTTACATATTTTCATGCCAAAGACACACATAGTTACTTCGTGAATGGTCTTCTAATGATACTTGACCCTCAAAACATGGGTTTAGACACCTTACTGGTGTAGTTATGTGCTATATTGGCCGAGATATGCCAAAAACATGATTTTGCGGTATTAGCGACACTAATTTGCATATTCCTATGCCACAGACACATGTGGTCACTTCCAGAATAGTTTTATTGTGATCTCTGATCTTGAAAACATGGGTTTAGACACCTAGTTTGTTCAGTTATCTGCAATATTGGCTGAGATATAATTAAAATAGATTTTTCGGTAATGGCGGCACTAATTTGCATAAAAACAATACGTGGGACATTTTTTGATACCCCCTTTTCCGACTAAACTATTTGTCCCTGTAATATAACACGCCCTAACAGACTATGCAATAAGTGTACGATCGAGGACCGATTGTAACAAAAAATCACAAAAAAAGTTCAGTGTTCTTTCAGCAAAACGAAAACAAATCACGTGAGGATGTGTGTGATTTGTTTTCGTTTTGATGAAAGAATGCACACCTTTTTTGTCATCCGTGGACAGAACTTTTAAACGGTGGTTGTGTTTAAAACTCCGTAACTTAAATAAGTACATAAGAGATGTGAATGCTTTTTGTACTAAAAGAAAGATTATGAATCGGACTTTGATATCCTAGATTTTGAAAGTACTACATGCAGTAGCACTTTCCTAGATTTTGAAAGTGCTACATGCAGAACTTCACTAAAACAATGGTCCCGACATTTTTTTTTTTACTCACCCTGTTATGTGGAATTTACGGCATCTGAACGTGCTACCAAAATGATTTCAGTCATGCAAACAACGTTTTCACATTACATTGATACTGATTTTGTTTATAATTTAAATTGACCTTTTTTATCTAGAGGCCTCAGTCGTTGGCTGCCTTGTCAAATTTATATCTATTTCAAGCAAAGAATGAAAAAAATCCTGAATGTTTAATACGTGACAGACGTATCTCTCCAAAAGAATATAAGATTAAACGTTTGTAATGTTGCCTTTATTCAAACAACCATTTAAATGACCGTTTCTTCTGCTTCTAGCTTTCTAAATTAGTATAGATCTACAACTAACGTTTGAAAAACGATGAAACAATAAAGAATGTATATATTTTTATATATCGATATCGTTAAAAAAACCCGATATTTTCAGTATTTTGTAATCTGTAAGATTTGTAATTAATGTACACTAATTCAGAGTCAGCACACAAACCATTAGTTATTCCAATACCGATCTGCGTATGCGCTAATGAAATATCAAAATAATCCATTAAATTGTTTTTATAACATTGACAAAAATCACTTCGGCCTCCTCATTGATTTTTGTTTTCGTTTTTTGTAAACAAAGGAGCGATTGAAAGTTCGGCAATGCGTATATTTTGTGTATTGTTATGCGTGGATATTATGTTTGTCTATGCGGGATAAAGGAGGAAGCCACTGAATGAGGTGTAGTGACTGGCAGCACCAAACGCCGTACCGGACATAGTCAGATACACCGTGTTTCCTTGCTGCAGAACAAGCACTGCGCTCCCAGACACCTGCTCATAGGGATCCGAATCATTGCTGTGACCAGAGACAACCTTGTCCTCGTTCTTCCGGAGATAAATCCAAAGGCCGCTGCTGGAAGAAGGTTTTAGCACCGAAAACATGAACACGTAGGTGCCCGCCACGTTACAGGTGAACGTACCGGTCCCGAGATCGAAGCTGGTATCCGCCAGAAGCGTCTTGGTCTCTTGGAAGGGCAAACGGGTGTCGTGACTCGAAGAGGTGAATCTGCTCGTTCTGACCACGGTGAATGCAACCCGCTGGTGGGAGTCATCTGGAGTCTCCCCTGGCTCACCTTTTTGACCTTTGACACCAACTGAACCCGATGGACCTCTCGGACCTATCTTGCCAGGGAGGCCAACCCCGTCGTCTCCCCTAGTTCCAGAGTTCCCAGCTGCTCCCCGCTCACCCATAGGGCCAACAGGTCCCGTCTCACCTTTTTCGCCCTTTGACCCCGATGGGCCATAGGGTCCTACCTGTCCCACCGGTCCAGGCAGACCTGGTATGCCGGGTATTGCGGCAGGTCCCCGGCAGCACTGCTGACACACCTGAGAAGCAGGACCATCACCGTCCGAGGGAACCGGCCCAGTAACGGAAGCTAGGAGCTTGACAGAGTTACCCAGAAGGAGGGCGATTGAAATAATGTTTAACCCCAAGATCTTCATGCTGCACAGAAAAAGAAATAGATACAATTTGACAAAAAATAAGGAGAACGGGGCAAAAAGAAATAGGTAAAAGTCAAGAAAAATATTCAGTTACTTTTAGTTTTTAACTATTGAATTAGTCAAAAGCAAATGAACTTTCGCGGTCGTTTGAAAAATCGTGCAGATCTATAGCTTTGAAAAATCATTATTCAGATAATATGAGTTCGCCGTGATATATAAGTGGCGAATCAGTGGACAAGGAATAAAAAAATAAAAAAGCGTAGTTTTTAAATCGGTTGCCATGGCAACTATGGGTAACCCATTAAATATATCTTATCATTTTGCCTGCCGATGAAAGTAAGGAAAGGTGCTATCAATTTGTGTTTTTTTAATTTTTCATCTCATTTTTTTTTTTTATTTTAGAAAATCATGAATTAAACATCACCACACCTACCTCAAGTTTGTTCTTGAAGATCAGGTCCAAGAAGAGATCACAAGGAGCCCAGTGTAGGCTGAAAAACATACCAACGAAAACCGGTTACGTTTACACTTTAGTTAGGAATCAATAACATTGTATTATCCTGTATTAATTAGTACAGGGTGAGTAAAAAAAAACGAAATCCAAAAGTTGGGACCATCGTTTTAGGAAAGTTCTGCATGTAGCGCCTCCAGGATATAAAAGCCTAAATAATAAGGTTTCTTTTAGTGCAAGAATCATTCAAATCACGTACGTACTTTTTAAGTACCGTTTTAAAGTTCTGACCACGGATCACAAGAAGGTAAGTGTTCTTTCAGCAAAACGAAAACAAATCACATACAGATGTGTGTGAATTGTTTTTGTTTTTTTGAAAGAACGCACACCTTTTTCATGATCCGTGGACAGAACTTTAAAACGGTAATTGTGTTTTAAATTCCGTAACTTGAAAATTGCATAAGTGATTTAAATGATTCTTATACTAACAGATGGCTTATGAATTGGGCTTTCATATCCTAGATTGTAAAAGTGCTACATGCAGAACTTCACTAAAACAAAAATCCCGACATTTGGGTTTCGCTTTTGTTGACTTACCCTGTATATGAAATAGCAAGTTTCATTTCCATGTTGATGAATAGTCGCTTTGAATGTCAATTTGAAAAACTCGGCCGGAAATACCCGATGTTTGTACTTCAAATAAAGAGTTGTGCTAACGTTCAAAAAGGTATGATTTGTAAAGAATAGCGTACAACTCAGGCAAAGGTATACGGTAGGTGTAGGGGAACCAAAAATTATGTAAATGTCTCGCTTTCATTTGTTCATGGAATGAAGGCTTCTGTCGTAATTTTTACCCAAATAAATGCCTAGAAACTAGTCTTCTAACGAATCATCGCTCTTTTCTGATGCTTGATGGGGTAAATGCCACAATTTCAACAGACACTCACCTGGAAATAACGGTCTTGAATCTATCACGAAAGAAATCCCGAACACTCGAGCAGATGCTGGATAACAAATATACCAACAAAATAAGTGTGAGTTAAATTCGATCGGAGATAACTGCTGTGGAGGCAACATTTGAATTTCAGATATAAAACACACTCTGTCTCGCAAAGTGTGATTTGGATTGACTATACCAAGCGGAATGCGTTCTCCAACGGCCCTGACTCGACTTGTTTAACCCTAAAAGGGCCGGGTTATTTTGACCATCTCTCAGCCGGGGAGGGGGGGGGGGGATTCCGCCCCTAAGATCTCGGCCATCGAGTGACCAAAAATGTTGATGCTCGGTACATACATAGAGCAACTCATCGTGAACATACCCAAGAAATTGTATGACTATATTCTCTTAATTCCAAAGAGTGAAAATTCACTCCATTCGAGTGAAGATTCAATCCCACCAACTGCAACCAAAAAAAGTTGAAACCGTTATACAAAACAATGCAAAAGAATCTAAGTGGCATGCCGAGTGGGGCCGTTCATGCAAACGTGACTGAATTCATGCGAGAGCTTGTGCTTCAAACATATCAGGAGGGCCGAATAATTTTACCAACATCACCTCTACACATGATTTTTACAAGTGAATCCAGCCAGATAAAGCAATTTGGACTTGAATAAATCTGTGTGCATGATTACCCTGACCCTTTATATTTGCGCCTTCTAACAGTGAAACTGAAGAATGTTCATTCCAATTAGCCACACATTTATCAACAATATGTGAATGTAACGATAGGAAATGATGGAACCAAAATTAATGGCGCGGATCGGAATATTAGAGAGCTGGTTTGGCCGTACGCAAGCGTGATTCAGCATCGTAGTCACGCAAGATTAGTTTTAAATGAAGTTTTGTTCCTAAATATCTTGTTTTTCGGTCCTCAAGCAACTACATTTTTACAAGCTTGCAGAGAAGGCGTTGTGTGCCTGGCAGCAGGGCGGATGTGTGTGCGAATAGCGTATCACCAAAATCATTTCACCAAAAGGGCTTATGCAGAAAACTTCCTTTGTTTTATGAAATTTGAAACTTTTCAGAGAAAATACAAGTTGCTCCAAAAGTTCTGATTCATTCGTGTGACAAATTTAAATTCAAATGATTTATAATATGCGCGAGAGAAAATGGATAGTGCGCGTGGGGAAACTTTCAACGCAATTTTCTCCACAAGTGATTCCGCGTTAGAACGGCATGTCCTTCTGCCAGGCATTCGAAAAAATGGAAATATCAAGCCTAGTACCACGCTCGTTGTTCGAAATAATTGTGTCAGCAACAATAATCAGAATCTTAATCCGACGCTGATTCAAACACTATGTGCAAACAGGCAACAACTTCAACAAGTGCATTTGTTTACGGAAAAAAAATATTGTTTCAAAGACTTACCGAGTAAATGCCCGTTCTTGTCGTTCTAGCAATCAGTTCTCACTAGCTCTCGGGTTGTCGTCTGATGGTGAAATTGAGCTGCGTCGATGTGAGGGGTGAAGCGGCCAGTACTGGCTTAAATCTTACAGTCGATTTCCTGAGCAGTGACTGGCCTGGTTTGTGATTGGCCCATGCGGGCTGTCAATCTCAAATCACTGACTTTGCTTGATATTAATGAGACGGAAGATAATGTTATTGCCGTTGAGGATTTACACTCACAATCAAAACGTGTACCACCGACACTGAAATAGCTCCATCTTATTGGTGGATAGTGTATGGATGTCGGTGACACATCTAAAATACGTGATTTATGATTGAAACTCACAACCTGTCGATCACAGACCACTCACTTGTGATCACCGACTTATTGGGCGAAACACTCTGATAGGTGGATTGAAACATGACGTACCCCGGCAGTGGTTTAGTCGGATGTTCGTTGCGCTTGGTGCTATTGAATTGCATGCATTATGGACGAACCCGTGTACGTGATCACTGTACACTCGCGAGGCCGCTTCAATGCAAAAAAACCGGTTATGCACGCTATTGTACAAAGCAACTGCCCCGTGACGGAATAGCTGAACAATAGCTAGTATACGCTTTCGCCATCGAAAGGGGCCATCGTGACAAAATTGATTGTTTCCAAACTTGGTGCATATGAACATCCTGCAAGTGCTGTAGTCTTCAATTATGAAGTTAGCAGTTATGCTAGATTTGATTTCGGGAGAATAAAATCTGCCAAGTCTGCCAACAGACAATTGTTGTGCTTAAAGATATAACTTTTCTTCACAAACGAATCCCTTCGCAAATTCGAAACGGGGGGCAGTGAAGGTGGGAAGGGGAGGTAGGGAACGGGGAGCGGTAGGGGAGAGTGGCTTCACAACATCTTTACACAGACCCATGATTGGACACACAATTTTGCCTACAGTACAATGATTTAGCCGACCAAAACTAATGGGTGGTGTCACGCCCCCACACCCCTTTAACGATGCCCGTGAAATTACCACCTCTAACGGTGGAACTATGTAAAGTGTCAATTCTGACTTTTGATACTAAAGTTTTGCATTCAGCAATGCTTGAATGTAACTTGATGAGGTTCCCATCAATGGCGCAACTGAACTACCACAATGACACAGTTCGATACAGCAAAATGCAAAATGTATTGGGTTTGTATAGGAAGTTTGACATGTCCGCATTTCCGGAATAGGTCTCTACAAGTTATGACCAACTTCCGCTTAACGATTCACCGGGGATAGGTTTAATAAATTACACCAGCATGTTATATTCTGGATTTATTGACCACCATGACTTACCAGCTAATATGTTAAAATCAAAACCATGATTGGTTCATATTTTTCGCAGCTCAATTTGATTCTTGTCCAGCAGTACAGGGAAATGAACGTCCGGACAACGATAGAGGGCGCAACGTGACAACAGCTCCGTCGGGATGAACTTCTGCATTAAATTTCCCATGGACACAAGTGTCAAATGCCCATACTTCAAAATTCTTTTAAAAAAAAACACTCTCTCACAGGTATTTCAGCTGCACAGAAAAATAAAGATCAACATGTCATCTTTCATTTTTTTTTCATTTTTAGTGGGTTGACCGTTGCCTTTTTAGAGATTTTCATCCAAAAAAGATGACTCTATTATTCCCAAAGCAAAAAAGTAGGTATTTTGAAAACTGGTCCCTCTACAACATGGGGAAATAGTGCCATTTTGTGTTAGTAATGCCGTAGCCGTAGTCAATTGAGTGTGATAGGCCGTCTGACAAGGGTCGTTGACAATTTCAAATCGCAGCGCTTGGGGTTTTGTGTAGAATGATTAGAGGACCACTTTTTTTGCTGCAATGTGTCAGTAATATAAACACTACTCACATTGACAGAAGCCGTGAAAAAAGAATTTGTTATTATTTAAGGAGTTGCAGCGTTAGCCTCGGACACTCCGTCTTATCATCATCAATTGCTTCCCAAAGAGGGCGCGCTGCATAAACACTGCTCAACGCGCGCCGACTTCTGTTCATTGCGATGTAAACACACAGTTATTGCAAGCAAATACACACTTGTAAAGGGTTTTCCAGGCGGCTAATTAACGTCATTATTTAAGGCACACACACTCGTTCAAGAGCAATTAAATTATAGGTAATCACTTAAAGTTTAGATTTTACTGTGCTTTTGTTTATGTTACTCTTACCAGATACTAGTTTGTCTTCAGTGATCACTCAATGATGAGACTTTAAGATGCTGTATGGTCAGAATGTTACATTTAATTGCATGATTGAAAGCGACAACCCCATATTGTTATACTTCTCCTTAGCACAAATTGGCAAATAGATACATAAGAAAAAATGTTAATGTAACTTTGTTCTTAGTTCAAGTCGGATAAAGTGTTGTTGTTTTTTGCATAATTTGCAAATTCAAACGATTGAAATTCGTGTACAATATCAAAGAGAGCTGTTGCTAAAAAAGTTAAGTACAAACAAAGAAATAAGGATCAGAGGCAATTGGGAGTCAACGATTGCCGGTGTTTACAAGGGTGTGTGTGTGTGGGGGGGGGGGGGGAGACGGTTTGATCCGATGGCCTTTCGGCCTCCCCTCCTCCCGGTCCAAAAGGCGTGTGGGCGGGTGATATCCCTATCACCACCCCCCTGATTTAAGGCCCGGTCGGCGACGGCAACGGGTGTGTAGCTTAGTCCGCGGATGAGATCGGCGGCATGGGATCTAACGTTATGATGAAGGACGATTGGGACTGTGGAATGTCCTGTGAGGTGTTAAGGGTCACAGTCAAGGCCGGAGTCTAACCGTGAACTCAAGCAAATGGAAATGTGCCTCGCCAGTTTGGCTTAGTGCTGGAGTACTCGAACTGAGATTTTACATAATATTGCGACTCGTGCGCAGGTTTGATTCAGTCTTTCAAATCTGCGGACTAATATTTTTCACTAGTTCTTCAAAAATGGGCGTCGGCAGAATGGAAGGGATGAGAGAAAAAAATGGAGGGAAGGGAGAAGAGGGGGGAAGCGCACATCACTCACATCGGCAATGACTGCGGAGTAGTTTCAGTTGTTGCGGAACGTTACTGGACGTGGGGGCGCAAAGTTCAAGCGTCTCTTTAGCGAGGTATCCAAAAGTTGGTTGGGGAGGGGGAACTTCAAAACGTGGGTGGGGAAATGAACCCTCTCCCAACCCCACTTCCGCCAACTATGAAAGTAATTGTCCTGCTGTTTATATTGACGGATTGCCGACAAGACCACTTTGCAACTAGGCTGAGCTTAGCTGAGCTTGAAATTAAGGGTCGCAATTTCGTACCCATTGTCAAACACCCCACGATAATCCCTAGGAACGTCCTCGCCCTAAATCAAACTCAATCCCACGCACGCTAAATCCCAACCCCTCTACCCATATCTATACCCTAAACCATAGTCCTGCCTACCCCCTGCAACCCACGCCAACCCTTTATTTGTTCACCCACTCAACCCGGCCCACCTCGCCCCCCCCCCCCCCCCCACCCACCCTTAATAACCCATCCACCTTCAGTTCCACACTTCCTCAAACCCCATCCACCATCAAGCCAATCTCCGCCAGACCTCAAAGAGGTTGTGGAATGCTCGAAGACATTTCCGTCATTTTTTCAGGTATATGTAGCCTAAGGTGTGATGAAATAAAAACGACGATTTACTATGTTTTGTTTGCTGTCTCCAACGACGACTTTTACACAAATTGCACGTTTGGGTCGAAACAGGACCTGAAAAACAGCTCTCAAGAGTACCTTTTGTACTTCTTTCATGACAGACACAATAGTCGTTTTAATTTCATCACACCTTAGGCTGCATATATCCGAAAAATGACAGAAATGTCTTTGAGCATTCCACAACCTCTTTAATCCCAGCCTCAAAATGCAAATTGTTTTCTCCTGACCTGCAAGAAAATAAAAACAAATATCCAAACACACAAACTTCGACTCTGTTTGCAATCATTTGTTTACTATCACAGCTATAACGATAAATCTAACAAAGATTAAACATGAGTACTTGCACGAAAGTTGTTACCTAAAGCAGATTTTGGATGACATCGTTTCATGACATCATCAAACGATTCAAGTATAAGTATTGGAAAACTGCCTTCAAAAATAGTGTGTCATGAAAGTGTTTGGAATCACTAAGTGCAAATAGATCTCTTCTCTCCTTGTAACTTTTTCTCTATACTTTCCTTTGTAGCTCGCATCTTGAGCACCTCGAATGGCCTTGAATGGACTTGTGATGGGCTATGCCCAGAAAAAAAAATTGTATCAAATTATAAATAACTATGGTTTTAAATTGAAAAAAAAAGATTGAATTATGAAATTTGGAATATTCTGGCTCCTGTGGTGCAATTCAAAATGCACACTTTGAAAAAAAAATAACAATAATTGGTATTTTGGCTTTTCTCCGCCAATCTCATGAAAAGCCTTCAACCCCTTTTTCCGGAAACACACCCTTTTCAATTAATATAAGTTTTGACGAGAGACATTTTATTGGGAACTCAGTATTGAGTCTGAGGACATGTTTCACAGGACAGATGCTGACATTGTGACCATGCGTGGATCCAGAGGCCATGATCTTGGAAACAAGTGTAGACAGCTATAAGGAGAACGTACGCAAACCGCAGCGATGCACACACCGATCCGTGCACTATCAGCGCACACACTCTTGTTTTACTATACTCCCGAGGACAATGCTTTGGGTTTTCTTTTGTCCCGGTAATATAACATTCTCCCATAGACAAAGCACACAAACCTGGGAAGACCGTTTTGAACAAAAGATCCAACTCCCGAGGACTGAACAAGTACAGACAAACGTGTGTTCATCGTCGATCGTGGACGTCCTATTGTCCCTCTTTTGTTTGTACTAACTTTTTAGGCAGACTCTCATAGATTTAGTACGCGACCTCAATCGCGGACGTATGCTGGGAATCGTGGACGATATTGTTCTCTGGTATTTTTCGTCCACGGTTTGCAAATATGAACACGTACATCTTAACGTCTTAACAAAAAGGATTGTACTCATGCAAATAACGTTTACACATTACCGTTACACCGATATGTTTATTTAATTTAACCTTTAAAGCTGATCGCCGAAAGCCTGGTCAAATTTTTAATCAATTTTATGTAAAGAATAAAACAGTAACAAGAATGCATGTGTATAATACTGAAAGATCAATGTATGTTTGACAGTCAATATAATATTTGCCCTATTCGCACAAAACAATTATAGACAATAATGTGATACTAAATTTTCTGATGACAATTTTTCTATTTCTACATTCAAATAAGATAGTAATTATGTTTAGTATTAGTATGTACGATTTTTTAAAGAGCCATATGCTTGTTCACAATGCTACAGTATCGAAATATTCAACTATAAGTATTTCGATAACATTGATATAATTTTGATTTACACTTACTCATTGGTTATTGGTTTCCGGTAAACGGAGGAGCGATTGGAACTTCGGCAATGCATGTGATCGTGTATATGTATTATGCGTGGTTACATGTGTATCTATTCGGGGTAAAGGAGGTAGCCACTAAATGAGGTGTAGTGATAGTTTGAACTACTATACGCCCTACCTTTAAAAGTCACATACACCGTGTCTCCTCCCTGCAGAACCAGCACCGCGCTCGCAGATAATTGGTCATGTGAACTTTCATCATTGCTAAAGGTACTGACCACCTTGTCGTTGTTTTTGACAAGATGAACCCAAAGGTTGCCGCTGAGTTGAACTGTGAGCACAGAAAACGTAAATACGTAGGTGCCTGGAACATTACATGTAAATGTACCGGTCTCTAGATCAAAGCGGGTACCCGGCAAAAGCGTCTCGGTCTCCTGGAACGACAAACGGGTGTCGTGACTCGTAGACGTATCCGAGCTGCTCGTCCTGACCACAGTGAATGCTACTCGCTGATTGGAGTCGTCTGGTGTCTCCCCTGGCTCACCCTTTTGACCTTTGACACCAGTCAGCCCGGTTGTTCCAACTAAACCTGGTATACCTCTCGGACCTATCTTTCCGGGCAGACCAATCCCATCATTACCCTTCGACCCAGTGTTCCCAGGTGCTCCCCTCTCACCCATAGGTCCAATAGGGCCAATCTCACCTTGCTGACCTGCATAGCCCTTTGACCCCGGCTGACCGTACAGCCCCATCGGTCCTACTGGGCCAGGCAGACCTGGTATGCCGGGTATTGCAGCAGGTCCCTGGCAGCACTGCTGACACACCTGAGACGCAGGACCATCACCGTCCGAGGGAAACGGCCCAGTAACGGAAGCTCGGAGCTTGACAGAGTTACCCAGAAGGAGGGCGATTGAAATAATGTTTAACCCCAAGATCTTCATGCTGCGCAGAAGAAAAAAAAGAACGGGGCAAAAAGAGTTTTTACTTTTTAACTACTGAATAAATCAAAAGCTAATGAATTTTCGCGGTCATGTGAAAAACCGTGCAGAGCTAGAGATTTGGGAAATCATTATTCAGAGAATGTGTTCGCCGTGATATATCAGTGGCGAATCAGTGAACAAGGAATTAAAACTTATGAAAAAGCGTAGTTTTTTAAATCGCTTGCCAAGGGTAACCCGTTGGATATATTTTGTTATTATTTTGCATGCCGATGAAAGTTACAAAGGTCACCAAAGTCCATGCCGATCAAGCGAGGCTTTCCGGAGCTTGTTTTTTTTTTTTTTGGGGGGGGGATGGGTGGTATCAATATCAACCATAAATAAAACATCACCACACCCACCTCTGTGGTTCGTTCTTGAAGATCAGGTCCCAGAAGAGATCACAACGAGCTCAGTGTGGGCTAAAAAACATACCAACGAAAACCGGTTAGTTTACAATTTAGTTAGGAATCAATGAAATTGTATTATCCTGTATTAATTAATACAGGGTGAGTCAAAAAAAGCGAAACCCAAATGTCGGGACCATTGTTTTAGTGAAGTTCTGCATGTAGCGCCTCCAGAATCTAGGATATAAAAACCTAAATAATAAGGTTTCTTTTAGTACAAGAATCATTCAAATCACGTACTACGTACTTTTTAAGTACCGTTTTAAAGTTCTGTCCACGGATCACAAGAAGGTAAGTGTTCTTTCAGGAAAACGAAAACAAATCACATACAGATGTGTGTGAATTGTTTTCGTTTTGCTGAAAGAACGCACACCTTTTTCGTGATCCGTGGACAGAACTATAAAACGGTAATTGTGTTTAAAATTCCGTAAATTGAAAAGTGCATAAGTGATTTAAATGATTATTATACTAACAGATGGCTTATGAATTGGGCTTTCATATCCTAGATTGTAAAAGTGCAACATGCAGAACTTCACTAAAACAAAAATCCCGACATTTGGGTTTCGCTTTTGTTGACTTACCCTGTATATGAAATAGCGAGTTTCATTTTCATGTTAATGAATAGTCGCTTTGAATGTCAATTTGAAAAACTCGGCCGGAAATACCTGATGTTTGTACTTCAAATGAAGAGTTGTGCTAACGTTCAAAAAGGTATGATTTGTAACGAATAGCGTACAACTCAGGCAAAGGTATACGGTAGGTGTAGGTGAGGGGAACCCAAAATTATGTAAATGTCTCGCTTTCATTTGTCAATGGAGTGAAGGTTTCTGTCATAATTTACCAAAATAAATGCATTGAGACTAGTCTTCTAACGAAATATCGCTCTTTTCTGATGCTTGATGGAGTAAATGCCACAATTTCAACAGACACTCACCTGGAAACAACGGTCTTGAATCTATCACGAAACTCGGAAATCCCCGACACCCAAGCAGATTGCTGGATGACAAAAATACCAACAAAATAATTATGTTACTTAAGTTAAATCCGATCGGAAATAACTGCTGTGGAGGCAATATTTGAATTTCACAAATAAAACACACTCTGTCGCGCAAAGTGTGATTTGGATTGACTATACCAAGCGGAATGCGTTCTCCGACGGCCCTGACTGGTCTTCTTTAACCCTAAAAGGGCCGGGTTATTTTGACCATCTCTCAGCCGGGGGGGGGGGGGGCGGATTCCGCTCCCTAAGATCTCGGCCATCGAGTGACGAAAAATGTTGAAACTCGGTACATGCATAGGGCAACTCATCGTGAACATACCCAAGAAATGTTATGACTATAGCCTCTAATTTCCAAAGAGCGAAATTCACTCCATTCAAGTGAAGATTCAATCCCACCAACTGCAACCAAAAAAGTTCAAACTGTTTTAAAAGACGATTCAAAAGAATCTAAGTGGCATGCTGAGTGGGACCGTTCATGCAAACATGACTGAATTCATGCGAGAGCTTGTACTTCAAACATATCAGGAGGGCCGAATAATTTTACCAACATGAACTCTACAAATGATTTCTGCAAGTGAATCCAGCCAGATAAAGCAATTTGGACTTGAATGAATCTGTGTGCATGATTATCCTGTCCCTTTATATTTGCGCCTTCTAACAGTGAAACTAAAGTGTGTTCATTCCGACTAGCCACACATTCATCAACAATGTGTGAATGTAACTAGGAAATGATGGAACCAAAACTAATGGCGCGGATCGGAATATTAGCGAGCTGGTTTGGCTGTACGCAAGCGTGATTCAGAATCGTAGTCACGCAAGATTAGTTTTAAATGAAGTTTTGTTCCTAAAAATCTTGTTTTTCGGTCCTCAAGCAACTACATTTTACAAGCTTGCAGAGAAGGTGTTGTGTGTCTGGCAGAAGGGCGTATACGCGAAAGCCGTATCACCAAAATCTTTCCACCAAAAGGGAGTAAAGCAGAAAACTTTCTTCGTTTTAATAAAATTTGAAACTTTTCAGAGGAAACACAAGTTGCTTCAAAAGGTATGATTCATGCGTGCGACAAATTTAAAATTCATACTATTTAGAATAGTTATGCCTGACAGATAATGGATAGTACGCATGGGGGAAGTTTCAACGCAATTTTATCTTAAATAACAAGTGATTATTCAGCGTTAGAGCGGTCACACGCCCTACTGCCCGGCATTCGACAAAATGGCAACATCAAACCGAATACTACTCTCTGAATTCCGAAGAGTGAAAGTTCTTTTCATTCGAGTGAAGTTTCACTCCCACAGTCGGAAACTAAGGACTACACGGTTTTTAGAGCAAAATTTGTTCAGTCGTAAAAATTGAGTTTTCACTCAAGCTTTGACTGAAGTGGTTCTTTTTTCAGACTATTTCAATCGAAATGAGAGTAATTTTCACTGTAAAACGTTTAGTCCCTAATTTCACTCTTTGGGATTTTGAGAGAACGTTCGTTGTTCGGAAAATAATTGTGTCGGCAACAATTATCGGAATCTAGATCCGACGCTGATTCAAACGCTATGTGCAAAAAGGCAACAATCATTTGTTTGCGCAGGGAAAAATTATTGTTTCAAAGACTCACCGAGTAAATCCCGTTCTTGTCGTTCTTGCAATCAGTTCTCTCTCGGGTTTTCGTCTGAAGGTGAAGATGAGTTTCGGTCGTTGTGAGGAGTGAAGTGGCCACTGCTTGTCTTAAATATTACCATCGATTTCCTGATCAGTGACTTATTGGCTTGGCCCGGTTTGTGATTGGCCCCTGCGCGCTGTCAATCTCAAATCACTGAATTGCTTCGTATTAATGAGACTGACGATAATGCTGTTGCCGTTGAGGCTATATACTCACGATCAAAACGTAGACCACCGACACCGAAATAGCCGCATCTTATTGGTGGACTGAGCGCTATGTCGGTGACACATCCAAAACACGTGATATGTGATTGACACACACAACATGTCAATCACAGACCACTTGCTTGTGATCACCGATTTGTTGGGTGACTAACTCCGATTGGTGGATTGCAACATGACGTACACCGGCCGTGATTTATGCGGATGTTTGTTGCACTTGGTGCTATTGAATTGCATGCATATAGACGAACCCGTGTACGTGATCACTGTACTCTCGCGAGGCCGCTTCAATGGAAAAAAAGAAATATTCACGATTCTGTACAAAGCAACTGTCCCGTGATGGAATAACTGAACAATAGCTAGCATAATGCTTTCGCCGTTGACGGGGGCCGTTGTGATAGAAGTGATAGTGCCCGGATGAGTCTATACATTTGAACATTTTGGTACTATCGTTCCGCAGTTATAAGATCTGATTTTGGGAGGAAAAATCACCAGCAAGCGTTAATACGGAACAATTATGGTCACTATACCTCATGTATTTCTCCAATTTCGCCAACCCTCTTTGAATTGGTGGGGGGGGGGGGGGTGACAACAAGTTTGTCAACAGTTGTGCTAAAAGATGTAATTTTTCTTCACGAACGAATCCCTTTGCAATTCCAAACAGCGGGGTTGGGGTGGGAGGAAGAATGGAAGGGATGAGGGAGGGGGGCTTCACAACATCTTCACACAGACGCACGATTGGACACACGATTTTGCTGCAGGACAACGATTTAGCCGACCACAACTATGGTGTCACGCCTCCACACCCCTCTAGCGACGCCCGTGAAATTACCACCTTAACGGTGGAACTATGTAAAGCGTCAATTCCGACTTCTGATACTAAAGTTTTGCATTCAGCAATGCTTGAATGTAACTTGATGGGTACCCATCAATGGCGCGACTGAGCTACCACAATGACACAGTTCGATACAGCAAAATGCAAAATGTATTGGGTTTGTATAGGAAGTTTGACATGTCCGCATTTCCGGAATAGGTCTCTACAAGTTATTTACCAACTTCCGCATAACGATTCACCGGGGATAGGTTTAATAAATTACACTAGCATGTTATATTCTGGATTTATTGAGCACCATGACTTACCAGCTAATATGTTAAAATCAAAACCATGATTGGTTCATATTTTTCGCAGCTCAATTTGATTCTTGTCCAGCAGTACAGGGAAATGAACGTCCGGACAACGACAGAGGGCGCAACGTGACAACAGCTCCGTCGGGATGCACTTCTGCATTAAATTTCCAATAGACACAAGTGTAAAATGCCCATACTTCAAAATTCTTTAAAAGAAAACACACGCAGAACTCTCACATGTATTTAAGCTGCACAGAAAAAAAATCAACATGTCATCTTTCATTTTTTTTGCATTTTTAGTTGGTTGATCATTGCCTTTTGAGAGATGTTCATCCGAAAAAGATGACCCTATTATCACCAAAGCAGAAAGGTAGGTATCTTGAAAACAGGTCCCTCCACAACATGGAGAAATAGTGACATTTTTTTTAGTAATGCCGTAGTCTGACAAGGATTGTGCACAATTACAAACCGCAGCACTTGGGGTTTTGTGTAGAATGATTAGAGGACCACTTTTTTTTTGCTGCAATGTGTCAGTAATATAAATACTACTCACATTGACAGAAACCGTGAAAAAGAATTTGTTATTATTTAAGGAGTTGCAGCGTTAGCCTCGGACACTCCGTCTTATTATCATCAATTGCTTCCAAAGAGGGCGCGCTGCATCAACACTGCTCAACGCGCGCTGACTTCTGTCCGTTCGCGATGTAAACACACAGTTATTGCAAGCAAGTACACACTGGTATGAGTTGTCCAGGCGGCTAAGTCTCGTCATTATTTAAGGCACACACACTCGTTCAAGAGCAATTAAATTATATGTGATCACTTAAAGTTTAGATTTTATTGTGCTTTTGTTTATGTTACTCTCGCAGATAATAATTTGTCTGAAGTGATCACTCAATGATGAGACTTTAAGATGCTGGATGGTGATCAGAATGTTACATTTAATTGATTGAAAGCGACACACCATATTGTTAAATTTCTACTTAGTACAAATTGGCGTATAGATACATCAGAAAAATGTTAATGTAACTTAGATCCTGCTTCCAGTCGGATAAAGTGTATTTTCATAACTTGCAAATTCAAAAGATTGAAATTCGTGTACAAAACCAATGAGAACTGTTGCTGAAAAGTTAAGTACAAAGAAAGAAATGAGGATCAGAGACAATAGTTAGGGAGGTCAACAATTGCCGGTGTTTACAAAGGTGCGTGTACAAACACTGCCTCGTGGGGTACCGGAACAATGGGAGGGACCCCACAACGAATGCCCACCGACTTGCAGGGTACCGTTTTGGTACCCCACAAGTTTTCAACGAAATAGATATATATGGATTTTACTCAAAAACTAGGCATTTCCACGGTGGATGGATCGGTTGCAAATGGAAGAGTTGCAAATTGAAGGGTTGCAAATGGAAAAAGCGATATTAAGTCCACCACCATCAGACAGCGTCGCCTTCGGCTAGCCGGTCACGTTTATCGACATAATGAGCCAGCTAGTCAAGTTCTCCTATGGAATCCTAAAGCCCCTCGACGAAAAGGTCGTCCCAACATGACCCTGAAAACATCCATCGAGCTAGAAACTGGTCTGAGTGGTCCAACTCTTTCCAACACTATGCTCGACAGGGACAGTTGGGCCCAACTCATTAAGCCATCATGAAAATGAATGAATGAATGAAGAAGAATTGTCCGAATTTCAAACCAGGAAATTAATTCTGGTTAAAATAAGAGCATTTAGAAATTAGTGTGCGACATTGCAAAGTTTTAGTACACGAGAACAAAGGAAGTACCCCCACTTCTATGCCTATGTAAGCGGGAGTGTGTGTGTGTGTGTTTGTGTGGGGGGGGGGGGACAGTTTATCTGATGGCCCTTTGGCCTCCCCTCCCCCCTGGTCAAAAAGGTGTGAGGGCGGGTGATCTCCCCACCCCCAGATTAAGGCCTGGTCGATGGCGGCAACGGGTGTGCAGCTTAGTTCGCGGATGAGATTGGCGGCATGGGATCTAACGTGATGATGAAGGACGATTGGGACTATGGAATGTCCCGTGAGGTGTTAAGAGTCACAGTCAAGGCCGGAGTCTAACAGTGAACTAAAACAAATGGAAATGTGCGTCGCCAATCTGGTTTAGTGCTGGAGTACTCGAACTGAGTTTTGACATAATATTGCGACTCGTGCGTAGGTTTGATTCATTCTTTCAAATCTGCGGACTTATATTTTCACTTGTTCTTCAAAAAATGGGCGTCAGCATTATGGGAGGGAAGGGAGGTAAATCAGAGGGAAGAGAGAAGGGGGAGGCGCGGCACATCACTCACATTGGCATTGACTGCGGAGTAGTTTCAGTCGTTGCGGAACGTTATTGGACGTGGGACGCACAGTTCAGGCGTCTCCAAAAAAGGGTGGGGAAAAAAACTAAACAAACTTCAAAACGTGGGTGGGGAAGAGAACCCTCTCCCCTCCACTTCCGCCGACTATGAAAGTAATTGTTCAGCTGTATTATATTGACGGATTGCGAACAAGACCACTTTGCGCCACCAAGAGTTCGCCACGGAGAGTTATTTTTCCCAGTGTGCATTGTGGGAGATGGTCGACAAAATCTCAGCGCGGGGCATTTGAAATTGTTAGTTTTTCAGGTCAGTACTTTCGTAGGCGTACGATTCGAGGATCTGTTTTCCCTGTTCTTTTTATCACCTCCACCCATATTTATACCCTAAACTATAGCCCAGCCTACCCCTGCAACACGCGCCAACCCTTTATTCGTTCCCCCACTAAACTCAACCCACCTCGTCTCCCATCCACCATCAAACCCATCCACTTTCAATCCCACACATCCTCGAACCCCATCCACCATCAAACCAATCTCCGCCAGACCTTAACCCCAGCCTCAAAATTCAAATTGTTTTCTCCTGACCTGCAAGAAAATAGAAACAAATATCCAAACACACAAACTTCGACTCTGTTTGCAATAATTTGTTTACTATCACAGCTATAACGATAAATCTAACAAAGATTAAACATGAGTACTTGCACGAAAGTTGTTACCTAAAGCAGATTTTGGATGACATCGTTTCATGACATCATCAAACGAATCATGTATAAGTATTGGAAAATTGCCTTCAAAAATAGTGTTTTATGAAAGTGTTTGGAACCACTAAGTGCGAATAGATCTATTTTCTCTTTGTAACTTTCTTTCTCTATACTTTCTTTTGAAGCTCGCACCTTGAGCACCTCGAATGACTTTGAGTGGACTTGTGATGGGCTTATGCCCATAAAAAATTGTATTAAATCGTAAGCAACTATGTTTTTATAAGAATTAACCTCAAATAAACTACAATTACAAAAGAACTACTTAAAATATGCACAGTAAAAAAAAACAAGGAATAATTAATTGAATTATGAAATTTGAAATATTATGGGTCATGTGGTGCAATTCAAAAAGCACGCTTTGAAAAAATAATAATGATAATTGGTATTTGGGCGTGTCTCCGCTAATGATGTGCAAACCCGACCCGAAACCGAAACCGACCAGACCCGAAACCGGAAATACCCCCTTTTCAATTAATAGAAGTTTGGATGAGAGACGTTTTATTGGAAAATCAGTATTGAGTCTGAGGGCATGTTTCACAGGACAAATGCTGGCACTGTGAGCATGCGTGAGTCCAGAGGGCAAGATATTACTACAAAACGTAGACAGCTATAAAGAGAACGTACGCAATCCGCAGCAATTCGCACACCGATCCGTGCACTGCAGTGGCGTAGCCACCGGGGCGTGGGGGAGGGGTGACCGCCCCCATGAAACCTTGTCGCCCTCCCCCAGTCGTCCCCAAGAGATTATGAGTTTCTAAAAAAAATTATCATTGATCTACATGACGCCATGGGCCCTATTATGTACTACAATGTATCTTTTGCTTAGAAAATATTGGTTAAAGTGGTCAGAAATTGCCTCAGATAGCACCACAGAGCATTTAGAATCCAAATTTTTTCGGGGCCTATAAAAAGCAGGCACCGAACCCCACGCCTATAGCTCAGAATTCTGGTAGCTGATTCAATGACTCCAACCTCGAAAACAATGTTCACAAAATTGTCTTATGCCTTTAGCTGAGAAAACCTGGAAAAATATGTTTCAATTATTATCTTTTGTGCTAAGATAATTATTTGTGTCCAAGTTGCCTCGCAGCCCAATGCAATTGGACACACAATGTGCATACAGGGATATGCATTGTGCATGGACACCTGTACATGTATCAGTATATTTGTATGCAAGTGCATGTAGGGCTACATGTTCATGTATATGATTTTTAATGACAACTATTTTTTTCTTAATCGAAAATAGGGGTGGGTGGGTGGGTGGGTCAAAAACATTTGGGGAAAAAATCCCTATTTAAAAACATTGAACTTTTTGAATGGCCCCCTATAATTATGATGAAACAAATAATTAAAGACGCATATAGACCTGCAGTGCTAATTAAGCACCAAAACCCCTTCGCGAATCTAATACCGTTAAATGGATCTACGAATGCGATAAAAACAGTACAAATGTTACATATTTACAACAGTTGCATATGCATGTAAACTAATTTATGTAATATCGACATTTCTATTTTGCATTTACTTGGAGAGATTATAAATTCGGCAATGCGTGTGATTATCTGCATAATTGTATGCGTGATTAATGTTAGTCTATTCGGGGTAAAGGAGGAAGCCACTGAATGAGGTGTAGTGATGGGTGGATTCACTATGCGCTGTACCGTATATAGTCAGATACACCGTGTCTGCTCGCTGCAGAACCAGTACCGCGCTTCCAGACATTTGCTCATGGCTATGTGAATCAAAACCTTGGCCAGAGGCAACCCAGTCGTTATTTTTTCGAAGATGAATGAATGCAGAGCCAGTGTCATAAAGTTTGCACACAGAAAACATGAACACGTACGTGCCCGGCACAGTACACGTGAACCTGCCGGTCTCGAGATCGAAGCTGGTACCCGGCAGAAGCGTCTCGGTCTGCTGGAAGGGCAGACGGGTGTCTTGACTTGTAGATTTATCCGAGCTGCTCGTCCTCACCACGGTGAATGCTACCCGCTGGTTGGAGTCGTCTGGTGTCTCCCCTGGCTCACCCTTCTGACCTTTGAAACCGGTTTCCCCAGTTGTTCCAACTAAACCAGGGGGACCTCTCGGACCTATCTTTCCAGGTAGGCCAATCCCATCGTCACCTTTAGACCCAATGTTCCCAGGTGCTCCCCGCTCACCCATAGGGCCAATCTCACCCTTTTGACCTTGTTGACCTGCAACGCCCTTTGACCCCGGCTGACCGTACGGCCCCATCTGTCCTGCTGGTCCAGGCAGACCTGGTATGCCGGGTATGGCAGCAGGTCCCTGGCAGCACTGCTGACACACCTGGGACACTGGACCATCACCGTCCGAGGGAACCGGCCCAGTAACGGAAGCTCGGAGCTTGACAGAGTTACCCAGAAGGAGCGCGATTGAAAGAGCGGTTGTCACGCAAATCTTCATCTGTAAAGGAACAAAAAACATAAAAAGAAAATACATAAATATCGAAACAAATGGGGCAAGCTTAGAGACAAATGTTGAGGTCAGAGAAACTGTGGAAATCACATCAGAGTAAGACTTTTGCAAACTTGTCGTTTAAATAAAAAAAAAATCATTACACATTTACCATGTGAAGTATGTGAAGATTTAATATCCTCAATCTTAAATCTGATCAAGTTCGACAAGCTTCTCTTTAAACTTCTCATTGAATGCAATTCATTGCTCGTATAGACAGCATTTGAGGTTTTGAAGACTTTGGTGTAAAACACCACATATTCTATGACGAATCCGTCCTTTGACTGATTCGAATAACGGATCTGCCTTTCTGAAATGAATGATTTCGTCGAGGTCTAAATTGAGAGTGTTATACCACAAAACCACAATACCACGGGACGGCGAGAGGGGGGGGGGGCATTGTTTTCCCATTCTATTTTCCATATGCAACTGCCACTTTCCCTCAAATTTGGCAGGAATGTTTTATGGCCAATAATCTGCCAAAATGGTAGCACAAAGGCAACCACAGAAAGGCGATGTAATACTTATCTGGGCTATTTCTAGTCAAAATGGTATTTGGCCAAAATGTCTACATTGTGTTTAATTTATCAAAATACCTTTAGATTTGGAACAAACAGTGCAAGGACCATTATCAATCAAACTAAACAAAACTTTGGCCTCGACATTAACCGGAAGAGGACTTTGTATTCATTTCATTTTTTGGTGATAAAATCTTCATTGTTTGTAATTGTTCCTAAATGTGATTTTGTTTCTACCAAAAGTGGCACCCAATGAATTTTTATTGTGATTTTATCAATGTTTCTCATTTGATTTGTTCATGAGGGAACTATCGAAAAAGTACCCAGACACTAACGAAATTGTTAAGAAAGGTGAAAATTAAATGCCACGTTTTGTGCCAATGGAAGCCATATTGGAGTCCCCAAATGCATTGTAGTCTGTCACGTGACCATGAGTAATTGTCTTAAGTGAAAAATTAATAGGTTTAGGCAAAGAAATCATGGTTTTGACTGAAACATTGCTTATTTCAAAGTTTTGTGTTAAAAAATACCAAGTTTGATGATAACTGATGTTTCAATCGGTTGAAATATGGTAGCCACGTACATTCTACGGATTTTCTTTTGACACCATATTGATCCCCGGTAAAAGTTAGGAAAAAACTCCAAAATTTCATGCTGATGGCCAAAACATTCCACAACTATTATAAGACGTTTTATAGAAGGGCACATTTTGCACCTGTCCTGACATGGTCGTTAAAACTTCAAACAGTTTTGTTAGTAAATTTGGCAAAAAAAATGTCAGGCGCGCTGCTATAATGGGTCAAGGGCAGGGGGATCCCTCTATTCTCTAAAGGTATAACTTTTAAATATATTTTTGTTTTCAAACTTCGTTTTCTGTTCTGAAATAAAAGACATCAAATCAAATGTTAGGAATAAACAGAGCTCTATTGACCTTTGTGAGCAAAGTGGGGCGTTATATACGACGCCATTTGGTGTATAAACAGACGTGATGCCAATTGTCGTCAGTATTCATATTGCTATAGCTTAAAATCACATTGTTACAATCTGGTATTGATGAAAACACATCAGCAAACTTTTTTGTCTAGTGTTTGAGCCCAGAAGATGGTGTCATTTCAGTGTCTTCAATCGCCCAAATATATACCCTAGGTTGGTGTTGAATGGAATTAATTCTTTTGCAGTCATTTCCGGTAACAAAAACTCACCTTGATGTATTGTTTTTGAAGTCTGTCACGAATGATATCCTCACCACTCGAGCAACTTGCAGTCTGAAAAATAATATAAACAGTCATTGAACATTCGGTCAGGGATAACTTGGGGGCTGTCGGGGCAGGCAGGCAAAGCTGCATTTCACTTATAAAACAACGAGAAGATAAATTAATCTGATATTCTCTTTGGTTTAATGTAATATTATTTTCGGGGGGGGGGGCATGGGGGAGGGGGGGGGGTACTTAATGCGTTCACCAATTGCCAAGACTGGACTCGCGCATGAGTAACATTCATACCTTTGTTGACTAGTGATTTGTTTTATTTATGTGGACGTCAACGAGGTTATCACCAAAAGAAATTCTTATAAAATATGGAAGATTCTCTGTTCGGGCTCTCCAACGCAAACCCTTTTTACTGCTTTGTCTAATGAAAAAGAGAAATTATTATTATGTAACAAACTTTTTATTTGGAGTTGCTTTGGCGCATTTCAAGCACAAAACGTCGGTCTGAATTATGTGCATGAGATGTTATCGGCCTCAAATATTTCAATTCACAATTTTTGATTCAATATTCTAATGTGTTCGACCCCTCATTCAAAAGTGAAAAACAAAAGGTAAATTTGGAGGAACTTGCAGAATGGGAGACAACCGTTCACGCAAAAAAGGAACGGTTATTGATTCAAACGTGTTTGAATTTGAATTTGTAGCGGTCACAGTGAGCATAACTATTCTGCAATTAAATGGGAAACTGTTCTTACACAAGGGAAGTTTTGGCGAACATATTACAGGTCAACTGCGGTAGTCAAATTATAGCCGTTAGAAGAAAACTGTTCTATTCCGGATTTAAAATCAGCGAGCTGGTTTTAACTATTAACACCAGTCACCATCTGTTTCACAACAAAGTGAGTCTCAAAATATCTGTAGGATTTGTGAAAATCTTTTCCAACTGTAAAACTAGAACAAAATCAAAGTATCAAGACACAAACAAATATGGCTTTTTCGAGCCATGTGAATCTAAGGGCAAAACCTAATTTGATTCATGTGAATCTAAGTGGCACGCTGAGTGAAACACTACAATGCAGAAATGATTAAATTCCTCCATAAGCTCGTGCTTTAAACTTTTGAGGACAGCAGAGCATAAGGGCAGATTTTGAAGAAACATCAACTCTATACATGATTTGAATCCTCCTGGATAAAACAAATTGCACTTGAAAAAAAAATAAACTGTGCCTCATCATGATCCGGTCCGCTTGTATTGGCACCATCTATTCTTTTTTGACTCGTGAGGCGTTAATAGTGTAATGCTTGAAAGTAACTCGTGAGGCGTTAATAGTGTAATGCTTGAAAGTAACTTTATAATAAATCCGGAATAAAGTGTGAACTAGCCATAGGCCTAACACAGTTAGACATCAAGTGTACAAATGGTACTGTCATTACCCAATTGTAAATAACACAAAATAAGGCATACATTTTCATCCTGAATTATTTGTAACCGTCTATCGTGTGGCGGCTATTTTCGATTTAAAAATGGCTGCCATTTCGGACTTAATTTGTATCAAAACTTCGGACCAGATTGTAAAACACTCTCTGTCGGGGCGAACTGTAATTTGGATTGATTATTTCCAGCGAACAATACAACGACCTGAATGGATTCACGCAAAAGTTTCCATTTTTTTTTCTCACAAACAGGATTCTATTTTTTTATTTTTAGAAAAAAAAAGAAGTTTTATCAGTGCAAGTTTATTTGGAAATGCCCGGAAAAGTAACTACCGGTTTCAAAAACAATGTACAACAAATAATTTCTCACAAATAGGATTCTATGGTTTTTTTTTGTTTTATCTTTAGAAAAAAAAAAAAAAAAAACAAGTTTAAGCAGTGCAAGCTTATTTGCAAATGCCCGGAAAAGTAACTACCGGTTTAAAAAAAAACCAATTATTATATTGCGGCCATCTTGAGTTTTTCCCTTTTAAATCAACGTAAACAAAGCGAGGCCGGAGGAAAAATCGTCTGGTTCCTTTTTGCACACAATAATTATCATTCAATACTGTTATTGGATACAGGGAACATGACTTAAATGTTGGCAGCATGATAAAGGTTTATGACAGAATCTCAATGCTCAAAAAAAAGATAGGACTGGAATCAAATACCCTGTGAAAATTGTATAAAAAACCTTAACATGGAATGGGTTTTTAAAATAATTTCCCTGCGGGCACACTGTTTTACGTGTGTTTGCAACAGAATCCTTTTCCAAGATAATTTCAGACCAATACATTGTGCATACATTTTTCTCATCGTGCACCCACTGGGCTAAAACTTCAACAGGTTAGTTGTTATGCACCCTACCTCAGATTCTATGGAATTTGGTTGGATCTCACAAAATAGCACTGAAGGAAAATGATCCTATATTCCTCTAAAAATTGCTTGAATTTGTAGTTGTATGAATCACAATGAGCTTACATTTTCTACATTGTTAAGGGAGTCGATCTCATACCAAGGAAGTAGTGGCGGTAATAATACAGGTGGACTACTGCAGTCAAGTTACAGTCGCTAAAAAAATGAGAAATTAGGGAATATACTGGTTTGACTTACAGCGTCAGCCACCATCTGTCTGTCAACCGAATGCGCATTAAAATCTGTAGGATTTGTGAATTGTGTACAACCACTCGACCAAAAACATTCCAAATGTTAATCTAAATACCACTTTCGTTGTTTGTAAAAAAAATCAACAAAATCTGAGTGGCATGCTGAGTGGAACCCTACATGTAAACATGACTGAATTCATTCGAGAGCTCGCGCTTCAATTTTTTTTAGGGGGTCAGTACAGCAGAAGGCCCGCATGAAAAAAAATATGTACGAACATCAACTGCATACACTGATTTCTACAAAGAAATCCCAGCGAGAACTTTAAAAGTAAAACAATTGTTTGTAAAACTCACCTAGCAAATCTCGTTCTTGTTGTTCTCACAGTCAGGTCTCTCTCTCGGCTTGCTACGGTTGCCTGTGAAGGGAAAAACGGGCGCTCGTGCCTTAAATAATACCATCCATTTCCTGAGCAGTGACTGAGGAAAATGGCCCGGTTTGTGGTTGGTCCCTGCGCACTGTCAATCACACACCACTGACTCACTTCATATTAATGAGACGGATGTTATAAGCTGATGTGGTCCAGGCTATATAGTCACTATAAAAACTTAGATCGCCGACACTGAAATAGCCGCATCTTATTGGCAGATATCGTATGGATGTCGGTGACACATCAAAAACACGTGATTTGTGATTGACACACACAACCTGTCAATCACAGACCACTCGCTTGTGATCACCGACTTGTTGGGTGACTTACTTCAATTGGTGGATAGCAAAGTGACGTACACCGGCCGTGATTGATTCAATGAGCAGGTTGCACTTCAGTCTATTAAATTGTGAGGATATGTTATTCGGGATTTTATGTGCAATTAAATCTTAGTCAAGCCAGCGGCAATACTAGGGTTTAACTTCGCGGGGGGGGGGGGCCTCAGAACCCGGGGTGTTTTTGTTCTTCATATGGTCCATGTAATAAATTCAAATGAAAGGTGTTATTACAACAGTGCATTTCCAATAAGGATTTAAAAATGGGGGGGGGGGGCACATGTCCCCCTTGTCCCCCCGTAGTTGTGCTTTGAGTTAGGCTTTGCTTTTTAATTGAGACTTAAAACCACCCATTCACGAGCTAAAATAATGACATAGTTCAACAATAGCATGTTCAATATTTCAAGATAAATACCCCCTCTCTCGATATCAACAAAAAAAAAGCATGTATGGTTTGACCAGATTTCCGGTGTTTGTTATTGTATGACTTCCGCATAACGATTCATTCTGATCTAGGTTTGGTGTATCCGGACAAATAAATCACACTAGAATGTGCAATTCTTTATATTCAACGTCATCAAATTGTAATAATCTCTTAAGCAAAGCCTTGCGAAGATGGGGGTCGTGTGGTAGTTGAACGACCACACGCCCCCCTCCCGAACCTGGTGGGGGAAAACAAAGATAATGACGAAGCTACTGATCTAATTAGGGCCTAAACTTAATGGCCATGTTCCCATGCCGGGGACGAAGCCTAGGTTTACAAAACGCTCGAAGTCACAAGACCCAAACTGGTGTTTTCTAATCTCCGGCTACGTTCCTTTTCCGGTTTCGGGAATGAGGTTTTGCAATGCAGCTGGATATGGATATGGAATGAAGCCGGGATTTGAAAAAGTCACTCTCTCGGCGTTTATATAGTCTTCGTTAAAACGCCTGGTTGTTTCGCCACTCGGTCAAATACCGGAGCGAGTCAGGATGACCTCGTGAAAAGGCTACAGTTAGGTCATTAATTTTGACCAGCAGAACAACTTCCTTGTTATTATTTGAGGAACCGCCATCTTGGAAAATGAGAAAACCTGCGGGTGGGGAGAGTGTTTGGTGGGGATGGACGCTACCGGACTATTGAGGGCACTGTTGTAGAATGCATGTACATACGCGTACGTATATAGTGTTTATGCTTGAAATAAAAAATGTAAGGCAAACAAAAACAAAACCATAAAAATGTTTATGGCTGTCTTATTCGGAATCCGGTCAGTGAATAAATTATCATATCGGCAAAAAAACCCACAAATGTGAATGTGATAGTGCACAAAATCATATGTTTAATAGTAGTCAATGACGAAAATAATAGAAAAATAATGAATATAAGTAATTGGGCTGATTTTCTTTTACATGTACAGCGCGTCTTAACAAAATGTAGTAGACAAACAACATGTTTGTTTCTGAGGAAACTATATATTTTTTTGAACAACATGTGATGATAGAGTTTCTTTAACCAAAACAATATTTTTGTTATGTGATTTGGACCTTTTGTTTAAAAATTGCATATGCAAAGCCCGTAAAGACTGTCAAAATCTTGGGACGATTGCGTCATTTAAATGGATGAGTTCCAGGTTCTCGCCAGCACTCAAGTTACTATAAATGAAAATTGAGCCGATGATGGATCCATTGCCCAGGATACCTGCCCAAACAGCAAGTGTTTCCTTTGATTGTGGGGAATGTCATAATGTGAAGTCCCTTGGTGGGTTGTTCATTTGAACATAATCTCCTTACATTGTGTGTGTTTACGTTTCCATCCATTGGAATATAGCTTCATTCCCATGATGTCATGAAGGAATCTTTCTGTGCGATAACTTAGGCCCCGTGGGTTAATTACAAGATTCTTCTTCGTCGATATCACTCCTCCTCTGCATGACGTCGGGGTGCCAATTCTAGTCTTGTGATCCGGTAAAGGTTACTGGGCTGATGTTAGGCAGCGTATTTACGCCTCGCACTCACCACTGGAGCAGCTTCAAGTTGAAGGGCTCGACGCAACGAACTAAACTTGTGTCCTTGCTCTTCTTCGTCTGCCGCTGTTTCCAGGGCTTCTATATTGAGACTTGTACCATATCCCTGAGTATTTATCGACATAACTCCTACTCGTAGTTCTGCTTGGTACTCTGGAATGAGGAAATTGCAATGTAAACTGTCGGAAGGTCTCTGCAATATTTTAAGTTTTATAGTAACAAACTACCATAAGAACCCCTTTATCCACTGTAACCTGTGCCGCAAATTTGGCCAGCCATCTTTGGTAGCAGAAGCATTGATTTACTGCATAGGCGTAACACCTGAAATTGATTTTAATTGTGAAGTACCAATCAATGTTTGGTCGAATTGGCATGGATTAGCTTGCATTTTGTTCCTACTGTTTACGTAATCCAACACATCTTCCTTTGATGTGAAACAACACACCTTCTTGGCGTATCAAAATGATGTCTTTCATTAGACACCAGATAATCTGAAAAGTCGCACAACTTGGAATTCAAGTCCCTTCATTTAATAAGCTGCATATCTGGACTGGGGTGTCCAAATGAGTGGGATAAAGAATATTGTGTGGAGTATTACCAGTGCCTTTAAACCCATTTTATCTTACTTTTGCACACCTAAAAAGAGTGCTTGCACACCTAAAAAGAGTGACTTGGTCAGGTCAGGTCAATTGGTCAGGTCAGGTCAGAGAAAATACCTGCTACTGGTAACCTGTAAACCAGTACCACCTGTTTAAGGGTCGGGCCGTCGGCGACTAAACCGGCAACCCCACTAGTCATCTCCATCTAGACTAGTGAGGAGGGTGGTTGGACACCCTGATAGAACTAAAAACAAGATCAATCTTAAGGGCGCTGGTTCAGTTAAGAGCCAACAGCGGCCATCCAACACCCTGACAACTCGTCTTGCCAGCGCGTCAGGGTAGGCAGAAAACCCTCATGATAATTATGGATGGAACAATTAAAGGAGGTCGTAAAGCCCGTGGCCATAACGGGCGCAACAATGGTTGCAAATTGTCCAGTAAACACGTTGAAGAGGACTCTTTATATGACGTTTTGCAGTCAAAGCCCCAGGGAAGCTGCAAGACTGATGATCAATGCAATAAAACTGGTCAAATGAATAAATCTGAGATTAATGTTTGTACATATAATGTGAGAACCATACGGACAGATGAAAGTTTGGAAAGCCTAATGGAGGAACTGGATGGTTTCAAATGGGATGTAATTGGGCTATCAGAAACCAAAATACATGGTGAAGGACTAACAGAACTGAAGGGAGGAACTTGGCTCTACAATAGAGGAAAAACAGAAGATGATAAAGATGCAAAAGCAATCGGCTTCCTGATCAATAGCAAATTCAAAGACTATGTGAAAGAAGTGAAAAACTACTCCAACAGAATAGCAACCCTGGAAGTACACTTGACAGGACAAAATGAAATGTGTATAATCCAAATATATGCACCAACAAGTGGCCACGACGACTTGGAAGTTGAGGAGTTTTATGAGGATATCAATAAAGTCATCCAGGATAATCCATGCACCTACACAGTTCTTATGGGAGATTTCAATGCAAAAATTGGACAAAGGGAAGAAGGGGAAGAAGATATCATTGGGAACTTCTGCTTCGGAGAAAGGAACAAGAGGGGAGAGAGGATGGTCGAGTTTGTGTTAGAACACAAACTAAAAGTTGGAAATACATTCTTTAAAAAGCACAAAAGCCGCTACTGGACATGGGAGAGTCCCAACGGACAATACCAGAATCAGATAGACTACATCCTCTGCAGTAGCCGTGGGATAATCAAGAACTGTGAAGTAATAACAGCTGTAGACATAGCCAGTGACCACAGAATGGTAAGAGCTTCCATAAGTATCAACCAAAAGTTTGCCAGGCTTAAATTCATCCAGAACAAGAAGAAGAAAGGAATTAATATAATGAAGTTGAAGGAAAGGAAAGAGGAGTTCCAACTGAAGATCCATAACCGATTTGCATCCTTGGAAATGCAGGAGATGGATATCGATGAACGGTGCCAGACCATTACAACAGTAATGCTGGAAGAGGCTAGAGAGATAGCCCCAACAGGGAAAGTTGATGTACCAAGATCTGAGGAAGATCAAGAAATTGAAGAATTAGATCGAAGGAGGAAGGAGATCAGACTGAAAGAAAATAAGACAGCACCAGAAAAAGTAGAATATGCAGAAATAGTAAAAACAGTGAAAAAGAAACGCCGTCAAAGGAAAAGAAGAAGGACTACCAAACTCATCTTAGAGACATTGGAAAGTGGACGGGGACCAAAATCAGTGCACAAAAGAGAAGGCAAGAAATCTAGAATGAGTAAACTAAAGAAAAAGGATGGAACCATTACCTGTGAGAGATCTGAACTACTTGATAAATGTGCAGACTTCTATCAGGACCTGTATAGCTCAACGAGACAACAACATCAAGTAGCTCCAAACAACTCAATAAGGAACACAGAAATTCCATCGATTCTACAAAAAGAAGTAGAAGCGGCACTTAATTCAATGAAAGACAACAAAGCACCGGGCATTTATGAAATCACAAGCGACATCATTAAACAAGGAGGAGATGAGATTTTACAACAGTTAACCCAACTATTCAACCAGCTATTTGAAACCCAGAAAATACCAACATCATGGAAAGAAGCAAAGATGATTCTTCTGTTCAAGAAAGGAGATAAAGCAGATATAAAAAAACTATCGTCCAATCAGCCTTCTGTCTCATCTATATAAGCTCTTCACAAAAATAATCCAGAACAGAATCAAAGATGCGCTCGACGATAACCAACCAAGAGAACAAGCTGGTTTCAGAGCTGGCTTCTCAACAACAGACCACCTACATGCAATCAATCAACTGATTGAAAAGGCTTGTGAAAACCAACTCCAACTGTGCCTAGGATTTGTCGACCACCAGAAGGCATTCGACTCTGTCGAACATTCTGCCATGTTCGAGGCCTTGAGAAAGGTGAATGTTGATGAAGGATATGTCCGAATTCTAGAAGACATTTATACTGATGCAACTGCTCGTATTTATATTGACAACGATGTATCCAGGACTGTCAACATCCAGAGAGGCGTAAGGCAGGGCGACACCCTTTCTCCAAAGATATTTACTACAACTATAGAGGAAGTGTTTAGAAAGACAGACTTGGATAATGGTGTTAATATTGACGGAGAACCTCTCTTAGACCTGCGATTCGCTGATGATGTGGCAATGATTTCAACAACTATTAAAGGTATGGATGAGCAGCTATCAAGCTTAAACAAAGAAAGCAAGCTAATTGGCTTAACTATGCATAAAGACAAAACAAAGTACATGACAAACTTTGAGACCCAGGAAGACATTGAAATAGAGGGACGGAAACTAGAGAAGGTGGACAACTATAAGTACCTTGGACAGACACTGAAAATGGAGGACACCACGGGAGAAGAGGTGATGCTGAGAATCAAAGCAGGGTGGATGAAATTTGGTCAACACAAAGACATGCTAACAGACAACAAATTACCAATGTCACTAAGGAAGAGACTATTCAATCAGTGTGTGCTATCCACTATGACTTATGTATCAGAAACTTGGTCATTAACTAAAGAACTTGAACATAAACTCACAACAGCACAGAGAGCTATGGAAAGACAGATGCTTCACTTATCCCTACGAGATAGAGTAAAACATGAAGTAATTCGGCAGAAAACTGGGGTGAAAGATGTCATAGAGAAAGTCAGCGAAGCAAAATGGAGATGGGCAGGGCATGTAGCAAGAATTCAGGATAATAGATGGACATGCAGATTAACAGATTGGCAACCACGAATGGGAAAGCGAAGGAGAGGAAGACCAAAGAAAAGATGGAGAGATGATATAACTACATATATGGGAACAGCGACTTGGACTAGGACAGCCAGAAACAGAAGTGATTGGAAACGTCACGAGGAGGGCTTCATTCGACAGTGGATGGACGTAGCCTGATAGATAGATAGATAGAAAAGAGTGCTAACTGCATCCGACGGGCTGCGATTTCGTCTCCGACTCCATCGTAGGAGTTAGAGTCCATGTTTCACATCCATATAGTAGCACTGATCGATGGTTGCCAAGAAGAAATAGATTTCTACGTTGCGGCTAATGGTGGAACTCCACACTTTCTTCGTGTCAGCCAGTGCCCTCCATGACATTCCTGCTATTGATGTCCTGGTCACTAGAGTTGATCCACGCGCCAAGGTACTTAAAGCCAGGGACCTCATTCAGCTCTCTACCCTTCAGCGTCTTCAGTGGGATGTGTTCGGGCGTGTTGTAGATGGAACACTCAGTTTTCTTTGTGTTGAGCCTGAGCCCTACATTCAAGCACTCTGCTTCTACAAGGTGTAGGAGTACTTGCGCCTGCTGGACTAGATCAGACATCAACACGATGTCATCAGCAAAGTCGAGATCCGTTTCTGTGACCGCCGGTTGCCTTTTCGATCTTCTCGGAGTGACAGTGAAGCTGAGGTCGGTCTCCCTCCCATTGATGGCTCTACCCAAGGCATAGTCGAGAACAATGATAAAGAGGAAGGGTGGTAGGGTGTCGCCTTGGAGCACTCCTGCTGTGGTGTCAAACCAGTCAGTCTCACCATCCGGAGTAACCACCTTAGCCAGTGTGTTGGCGTACATTGACTCTATAGCACGGAGTAACAGGGGTGGAACTCCGCAGGCCTTTAAGATTCTTAACGTTATTCCACGATGTATGGAATCAAATGTTTTTTTAAAATCGATAAATGTGAATACTGCTGCTAGGTTGTTCAATTTCACTTTCTCGATAATGCGTCTTAGAGCTAGGATTTGGGCAATGGTTTTGCGCTTCAAACGGAAGCCGTTTTGGTTGTTTCTGAACAGTGGATCAATGACGCCTCTGATGCGATTCAGGATCAAACGGTACATTTTTGCAATGGTGCATGAGAAACTGATACCTCCGTAGTTGTCAGGGTATGAGAGGTTACCAGTCTTGGGCACTGGTATGATCTTGTTGAGCGACCACTGTAATGGCTTCTGATTATCCATTAGGGCCATGCAACACATCTCCAACACTATGGCGTCAAGGTCACAGTTCTTGAGCACCTCTGGTGGAATGTCATCCGGCCCTGCTGCCCTACTCATCCGAATCCTCGACCTCTGGTGCGCTGCTTAGTAGGTTGCTGACATGGGTGTACCATAACTGTGTTTCCACTCTTTCCTGAGGGGAAGCTCCTGCTACCTGCCCTTCCTTTGCTTTCCTGCGTCCAGTTATTTCGTTGATGACCTTCCAGCCCTCGCCGTAGCGTGCTCCACCGTGCTACGCCTCAATTGTTTGAGTGTTTTCATTGAGGACCTCTTCGTTTTAGTCTATCATAGGTGTAGAACAAATGCTGTTTTTTTCCACCCTATGAGCTTGCTTGTTTTCTCTCGCAGCTGCGTTGTCTGGGTGCTTCGACTGAAGAGATTTCTTTACCCTCTTCTTCTTAGGTACCACTCCACTATCTCGTTCGCTTTGATGAACCTTCCGCACCTCTCAGTAGGGTCCTGTTGCTCCTCCATCAACTGGCAGTAGTTGCGCATCACCACCGTGTAGCGTTTTTGAATATCAGGGCGGGATGAGAACTCCTTCCCGTTATACCTAGTCCTACTGCTGGGCTTTGGTACTCTGAGACTTAGACGCACCCTCGTGGAGACTACTCTGAGGTCTGAGCCGACGGAGTTGAATGACGAGCACGATTCAGAATTCAGAATGATGTTCCTCCACTTGCTCCGCATTAGAAGGACGTAGTCTAGTTGACGCCTCATCCCAACGCCTCTGTCTTGGAAGGTCCACATCTGTCCCGATATGAACTCGGCTAGCAATGCTCCTTTTCTGTTGGTAGCTTCATGATAAGTGAACAGTGCATCTTCAGGGCCCATTCTAGCGTTGAAGTCGCCCAGTATCGTCAAGAAATTGTGAGCCGGCACTCCCATTACTGCTTATGTAAGGGTCTCGTAAAATTTCTCAACCTGTTCTTGTGGTGCAGCGTTGGTGGGCGAGTGGACCCTTCTGGATACACCACTGCCCACATTATACCCCCACCAACAATAGAGCTAGCAACCCATACACTCCCACCAATATGGGCGTAAATCAGGGAGTAGTGTTAGGAAGGATTCATCCCCACACTTTATTTTAATAAGAGGGATGATTGGCCATTGGATCACCCCCCCCCCCCCGCCCCGAGTGTTGTGATGAAAGTACAAAAATAATCAAACAAATAAGTTTAGGTAAATACAAAAAAGAACAAACAACACACACGCCTAGTGTGTTAATGGACTCAAGCGCATTTTTATGCTCAACAGCGCCCCTAGTGTCTCCTGCTGTCCATCCCCCACCTATTTTCGAATTTCCACATTTTGCTGGCAAGTAGGCGTTGTGTTATCACCGACCCCCCCCCCCACTCGCTTATGCGGATTCATGCCTCTGCCCACCGACCCTTACTGTAACCCCACACAACCTCAGCCCAATCTGCATCTGATTTTTAACCCCAGCCCCAAATTGAATCATCCTGACTAGCAAAAAGTTCAAACTTCAAAACATACACAATTAACAAACTGGACTTTGTCTGCAATACTTTTAATAGCAAAGCTATATTGATATATCAATTACAGATTAAACGTTACTTCTAAGAAATGTGTTCGCGAGAGTTAGAATAGTATCTCATCATTTATTACTGTAACAATCGTTTCAATCCAAGTGCAATGTTTGAAAAGTCCTTGTACTTTTCCGTAAATTCGATTGAATTCTTCAAAACATGAAGTGTAAAACAAGCGTGGTTTTTGGTACCAATGAAGTCCAGCCGGAGGAACTTAAAAAACGCGGCATGTAGTTTTCCACATTATCAAAAGCTGGAGTTTGATTAATTATTTACATTTTCTGAGTAGTTGTATTCGATACGTATCGCATTATTATAATTACTTTGTGTTGTAATTTATTGAAACTGCCAAACAGAGCTATAATAATCAAAATGTACTAAACAAATTAAGAAACCCTTTTTTAGGACCAATTATAAACTGTTGCTGTGTTACAGGCCCTTCCTGATAAGCGTTATACAACAATTGGTTTTTTTCTGTGATAGTGTAAAAACAAACATTGCAATAAATCATAAACAATTATTTGATATGAATCCCCACCGTCAATACTATAGCTGCAATTATACAAATCACGGGAGGAAAATAATAAAATAAAGTATGAAACGTGAGAATGTTATGGGTCATTATTGTGCAATTCAACTGCAAGCTTATTGAAAACACCAAAACTTGTGAAGTTTAATAAATGATAATGGCACGTGTCCCCCCGCCCACCCAAGGAAGAGCCTCGAGCTCCTTATCTGCGACTTTCATGTAATTGAAGTTTGGATGATTAGGTAGACGTTTATTGGGAAATCCGTTTTAACCCGGTGTCATGATCAAACAACAAAACTCAGAAACCTGAGAGAACGTACGCAATCTCTCAGCGCATCCAGTGACAAAAGGGCAACCGATACATTTGTTTTCAGGTGAATGGCGATTACAGGTGACAGATTTAATGATTTGTATTTATTTTGAATTTGAATCTTAATAAACTAATCGTCGGCTGCCTAGTCAGATTTTAAATTCATTTCATACAAAGAAAACGAATCCATGACCAAAAAAATGCATTTGAATATACAGGAGTATCTCTCAAATAACAGTGTACGGCTTGACAGTGAATGTAATGTTTACCTTATTCGAACAAAAAGGAAAAATATGCGATACAATTTTTTTAATGACACATCTTCTAAATGTACATTATTAGATGCACAGACAAACGTTTCAATCAGGATAATATAATTTCAGTACTTTTAAGTAGGCTTAAACGATACCATACGGTGCTACTATTAAGCACTCAAAAACCATGGTTAATCCAATGCCGTAAAACCGTTCTGCGTGTGCACTTATTAAAGTACATGTAACGCAGTATTCAACTTAATTATTTTTGATAAAAGAATTGTAATTTTACACTTCCTCATTAATAAGATGTTGTTTCGGAAAGACGGTGGAGCGATTGAAAATTCGGCGATGCGCGTGATCGTGTATATACTAGGCATGGTTATTGTGTTTGACTATTCGGAGTAAAGGAGGAAGCCACTGAATGAGGTGTAGTGATATGAATCGCTACCCGCCTTACCGCGTATGGTAAGATACACCGTGTCTTCACGATGCAGCACCAGCACCGCGCTCCCAGACACCTGCTCTTGACTACGGGTGTCACTGCTATATCCAGTGACAACCCAGTCGTTGTTTTTCTTGAGATATATGCATAGGGTAGTGCTTGTAGTATATTCAAGCACAGAAAATGTAAACACGTAGGTGCCCGGCACTCTACAGGTAAATGTGCCGGTCTCGAGATCGAAACTGGTACCGGGCAGAAGCGTCTTGATCTCCTCGAAGGGCAAACGGGTGTCGTGACTCGTAGAGGTATCCGACTGGCTCGTCCTCACCACGGTGAATGCTACCTGCTCGTTGGAATCGTCTGGTGTCTCCCCTGGCTCACCCTTCTGACCTTTGAAACCAGTTTCTCCGATTCTTCCAACAATACCTGGTATACCTCTTGGACCTATCTTGCCAGTAGGCCAATCCCGTCATCTCCTTTAGACCCACTGTTCCCAGGTGCTCCCCGCTCACCCATAGGTCCAATAGGGCCAATCTCGCCTTTCTGACCTAGCTCACCTTCGTCGCCCTTTGACCCCGGCTGACCGTACGGCCCCATCGGCCCCACTGGCCCAGGCAGACCTGGTATGCCGGGAATGGCAGCAGGTCCCTGGCAGCACTGCTGACACACCTGAGACGCAGGACCATCACCGTCCGCGGGAACCGGCCCAGTAACGGAAGCTCGGAGCTTGACAGAGTTACCCAGAAGGAGAGCGATTGAAATAATGGTTGCCATACAATTGTTCATCTGTAAAAAATAAAAAGTAAAAAAAATAAAAAAATAAAGTGCATATTCCAGAGACAAAAACGAAGGTAACAGTTTGGCCAGCATCGCCAAATTATTTAAGACGAATCCGCTCTTAGTCTAAATCGAAGTCTAAATTGTGAGTGTTGCCAAACAACTTTGGAAATCTGACTAATCTGAAAACGGACCGCTGGGGAGACTACACTGTTAAATTGTTTGATAAAACACCGTTGGGCAATGTAATTTACCCAGCATCGGTATGGAATTACCTCATATTGGGTTGAATTGGGTAAAAACTGTCAAACTATTGCGAAGAATTTGCCAAAGAGTGTAAGCAGTTGATAATTCGACCAGCATTGGCCAAATAACAACCCACTTTGCCCAACTTTTTTACAGTTTATAATTAACAAAACTTCTTTCATTCTGATCATGAATTATGAACGCAGGAACATGATTGATGAATATCACTTTGACGAATTCGGCCGGAAATTAACCCTGTCAGTCCATACGAGGAGGTATTTTGGTCTTCTCAGCACTGCACTGGGTGAACATTGTGTTCCCAGTCGCCGGAATCGGGAGGGGGGGGGGGTCAAACACCCACCCTCCCGCAGGTCTGTTTTTTTTTTCTTTTTTCTTTTTACAGAAATTCCTTAAAAATAATGCGAAAACCGGCCTCCCAGCTCTCACACCCAAACATATGCTGCATGGTAATAAGGAAAACTCCACCGTGCACAAAATACGTACAGAGCCAGCTTCTGAGCCAGTTGTTAGGGGGTATTTGTTCACTATTCTGTAATATACTGTTAATGATCTGATTTGAACGCGCAAACAATAGAAGTAAGGTACTACCCCCCCCCCCCCACTTGATTTTATGGAGTCAAGTGTCTGGACAAACTAAAACCTGTCTACATTTCAGCGTTGATTTGCTAATGGAACCCCCCTCCCGGCCTAAAATCCTGAATCCGCCCCTGGTTCCTCCTTCTTATTTTACGTGATGATCGATATTCCTTAAATTTAAAAGGACTTTAGGATGATGGCCAGTTCTCTACATTTTTACATTTACATTTATTTCATTTTTCGGGATACATTTCGTTACAACAAACAACAAAATTAAATACTCAGAAACACACATAAACATTTTAGACAAAACATACACAGTATAATATTTAACCAGCTCCCGCTGGATTACCGTAAAGAAACATGGTTTCTGTCGAGGGGCTCTCCAACTGATTAAATATGACACACTAAACGCAATCTGTTATAGTTTTGACTCAAAATGTATCAATGCATATGAAAAGATAATTCTTCTACCAAATCATCTCTCTATTGAGATGCTTGATATAGGTAATTATTCAATAATATTCACTTACCTTGAAGTAACGTTTTGGAATTCTACCAGGACAGGAATCCTCGACACTCGAGCAGATTGCTAGCTGAAAATAATACCAAAAAAATGGTCATTCAAAATTCACTCGGAGATGACTTGGGGACTGAAAGGGGAGGCATAGCTTAATTTCACACGAAAACACCGCAACAAATCTCTGTGATTGCAGATTGAGTTCTTTTTTCTTTTATTTTTTATTTCAAGCGAATTGTGTTCTCCAACGGCTCTGACTGGACTCACGTTTGAACAACAATCATCTTTGTTTGAGGATTTACTAGTTTGAATCGAACGAATTGAGAATCACAAATCACAAAATGAGAATTTTGTCGAAATATGTCAGCAAAATCAAGTTAAAGTCACGTGAGATCATATTGCAATGTCCGGACAAGTACCTATATCATGACAGAAACTGTGCGATGTCATAAGTGAAGATATGACCGGTTTCTAATTCCCTTAAATCGTTCGGAAAACCCTTGTATAGATTTGGTTTAAAAAGTGACCCCACGTTCACGTCACGCTGTTGTACGTCTTTGGAGACGGAATTCCATTACGAGAATCAAAACATTTCGCTTACATTTTCCTCAAAATGTACACATCTTCTTTCTGAGCTGAATCTTCAACAGGTTCCTCAAAATGTACGTATCTACTGAGCTGAAACTTCAACAGGTTAAATAGATGTTGAGGACCTTACTAAAGATATTAAGAAATTATGTTGCTTCTAACAAACAAAATGCACCAAAAGTAGATGATCCTATGTTTCTTTAATTCATTGGCTCAAAATGTGCTTGAATTTGTGGTTGTGAGAATTACAGTGAGCTTACAATTTCTGCATTAATAACGGAAAATGATCTGATACCAAGGAAATAGTGGCGAAAATAATACAGGTGGCATTCAAGTTAACAGTCGTTACAAAAAGATTAACTATTTAACCGGGTGGGAAATTAGAACACCGGATTGGCTATTAGCATCTGTTTCTCAGCAAAGTATGTCCCAGAAAATATGTCAGATTTACTGCACAATAATGTAGTGTTCATATACATGCATGAAGCCAAATGGGCCTTATTCACGACTTGGCAATTTTTGTCGAGTTCCCTGAATGAATTTCATTAATTGTTAACTGTTGAATGGGGTGGCGCCAGACTTTTTATGCAGGCATAATTCAGCCTTACTTTATTGTCAGTTTTTTTTTTAATCTGGCTTTACACATTAGTGTACGTTAAATTACAAGTTTGAAATTATTCACTGAAGCAGAATGGACTTCATTAGTAAGTAACTTGCTTTCATTTCTCTACACAAGTTCCAGAAATCAAGATTTTACCTCACTCTCAATACAATATGGCCGAGTCGTGAATACCACTATCGGTGTTTCAAAAAAATTTCAACAAGGCAGAATCTTAATACATGTAGTTGCATGTTGAGTGGAGCCCTTTACATGCAAACATCACTAAATTCAAATTCATGTGTTTCGAAGTTTTAAGGCTGAGAGCAGAGCATGCAGCAGGGCCGAATAATGTCTACAAATATCAACTCTATACATGATCAGAAATGAATCCAGTTATTTAAAGCAATTTGAACTAGAATAAAACTGTTTGCATAATCATCCGGTCCGTTCATATTTGCACCTTCTAATAGTGATACCATAGAGCGTTTGTTTCCGACTAGCCACACTGTCATTATAGCAATGTTTGAATGTAATTATAAATCATTGACAGAAAATGGCGCGGATTGAATATTAGCGCGCTTGCTTGGCTGTGAACATCCGTGTATCAGTAGTCACGCAATAACAGTTTCAATTGAAGTTTTGTTCAGAAAAATCGTGTTTTTCAGTCCTCCAGCAAGTACAGTTAGAGAAAGTGGAAATTTCAAGACGTCTACCGCGCTCAGCAATAATCTTAAGAATAATCCCACGCTGACTGAAACAACACTATGTGCAAAAAAGGCATTTTTTTTTCTGAAAAAGAAAAGAAAAAAACAACAACTAATTGTTTCAAACACTCACCAAGCAAATCTCGTTCTTGCAATCAGTTCGCTCGGGTTGTCGTCTGAGGGTGAAGAGGTGCTGCGGTCTTGTGAGGAGTGAAGAGGCCGCTCATGGCTTAAATATTGCCTTAGATTTCCCGAGCAGTGACTGGCCCGGTTTGTGATTGGCCCCTGGTCGCTGTCACTCAGACATCACCGACTCGCTTCATGTTAATGAGACGGAAGTGATGTCAATGTGGTTAATGCTATACAGTCATAATCAAAATTTGTGTCACCGACACTGAAATAGCCGCATCTTATTGGTGGATATGGATGTCGGTGACACGTATATCTAAAAACACACGATTTGTGATTGACACGTACAACCTGTCAATCACAAACCACTCACTGGTGATCACCGACTTGTTGGGTGATTTACTTTGATTGGTGGATTGAAAATTGACGTACACTGGCCGTGATTCGTTAAATGTGCAGTTGGCACTTCAGTCCATTGAATTGTTTCGATTTATGTAGGTATGTATGAGGAATTAAATCGTAGTCAAGACGGCGGCCAAAGTAGGATTTAACTTAATTCCGAGAACACCTGGGTGCATAATATGGATGCACTTAACTCAAATGAAACGTACTATTATACAAGAGAGCATTTTGTTCCAGTCAGGATCCCAAATTAGAGAACAAGGGAAGAGGAGAGGGGCTAAGGTCCTCCACTGGCAGGGGGGAGGCAGTGAGGCGGGAAGGGGGAGGGGGAAGCAGTGAGGTGGGAAGGGGGAGAAGGGGGAAGGGCAAGGGGGTGAAAGGGGCAAGGGGAAGGGGGCGGCCCATGTACCCCGTGTCTATAGTCGTGCTATGGGTAAGGCATTGCTATTTATTATTGGGGATTTTAAAGACTAAGATACATTACATACAAGTTGGAAGAAAGTTAAGTGAACTTCTATGAACTTTGCTGTCAGCCTTGTATCATATTTTGGCAGCCTTGTATTGTTGGACGTGCGTTTTTAGAATTGTGTAAAACCCAGTCCGAATGAACATTCCCAGAAATGCAGGACTGTATGAAGTGCTATGATGGACCTACAAAGCACAATTAATTAGCTAAACTAATGACACAGTTCAACAATAGAACGCAAAATAAATTAAGATAAATATCCCTCCATATAAACAAGATAGGCATGTTTGCATGACCAGATTTCCTGTGTTTGTTATTTAATGGCTTCCGCATAACGAGTCATCCTGAACTTTAGCCTTGGTGATATCCGGACAAATTAATCACACCAGAAGGTGTCATTCAAGTTAATCATCTCGACAATTAATAATCTCTTAAGCAATGGCGTAGCGCCGATATTAGTGTGGGATGCGGTCGTTGAACGACCGCAAGCCCCCCCCCCCCCCCTCCTCCCAAACCCCGTGAAAAAAAGCCACTGATGTGTTAGGGGGGCTTTATAACATTAATGGTCATGTTCCGAAGCCGGAGACAAAGCCTAAACTTACAAAACGCCCGAAGTCGAATTAAGGCCTACTGTAGTAAGGTGTTTTCTAAACTGCGGCTTCGTTCCGTTTTAGGCTTCGGGCATGCGGTTTTGCAATGGAGCTGCAGCTGTATATATGGAATGAAGCCGGGACTTGGAAAACCTCGCAAGTCACTTTGGCTCGTGTATTATATAGTCTCCGATCAAAACGCCTTGCTCTTTAGCCACTCGGTCATATACCGGTGAGAGTCAGGTTGACCTTGTGAAACGGCTACAGTTAGGCCATTATTTTGACCAGCAAAGTTAATTCCTTGTTATTATTTGGGGAACCGTCAACTTGGAACTGGTGAAGATCTGGGGATGGAGAGGATGTCGAGTGGAAATGGACGCTACGTAGCTATTGAGGGCATTGGTCTAGAATATATGTACATGTTGTAGCATACACGCGTGCGTTGATTGTTAATACTTAAAAAAAAAAATGTTGATGAAATACACAAACAAATTGAAACTAAAACTCTTGTAATGCAAACATAAACAAAAGAATTTGTTTATGGCTGTCAAATAAGAGAAACAGTCAATTAATACGGTAACGTATTAAATAGGCAATACTAAATGTGAATATGAGAGGTGCAGAGAATTAAATGTTAATAGTCAGTGACGAAAATATAGAATAATAAGGAAAAAAATGTGTGCTTGAGAGGTGTTAAACCCTATGTTTAAGACTGATTGGAGTCTGGAATGCTGATATTTACCCAACGCGAAGCAGAGGGCAATTATCAGCATTCCAGACTCAAACCGGTCTTAAACATGGTGTTAAATACCGACCTAGCACATATTTAATCCCATTCATAAATAACCTTTCGGTCAAAAAAATGAAAACTTTTCGGTTCAAAAGTCAAAACTCGTTTTTCCACAGGCGGGCTCGAGTAGGCCTATGGCTTTTTTACTTAATTCTGTCCCGCACGAGGGTGGCCAGTTCGTCTGTCGATTCTACACCGGTGTCCTTCTGCAACGCCCCGGTGTAAGATATTTTCGGTCTTCCTCGCCTCCTGTATCCGTGGGTTGGTTTCCAGAGAATGACTTTGTGTGCCTCCAGCTGCGAGTGCTGGTAACAGAGGCCTGCTAACTGCATCCGACCGGCTGCGATTTTGTCTCCGACTCGTAGGAGTTAGAGTCCATGATCCGCATCCATACAGTAGCACTGATCGATGGCTGCTCGATATAAAGTGTTTGAAATCGGAGTTGCTGTCTCCACCTGCCCGGAGCAAACTGGTTTAAAGGCGCAAGAAACCCGCCTTAAGACCCCAAGCCCTCATTTCTAAACGGAGATCGTCAAGTGAAGCCGGGCAGTAGATGTTTGAATTAGGAAAGGCTATTTGAGACCTTGATCATATGGGACATTTCATGGAAGAGGAGTGACTCAATCCTCCTTACCGCCCCGATCATCCTAAGTCATTTAGACCCCATTATTTAGTAGCTCTGAGATCCATTATCTCACCTCTTTCATCTGCAGCGTTGTGCACTGATTACGATTGCTAAACTCAAGGCCGTAGGAAGCGGTACGGCAGGTACGGCTAATGACAGGCATATTTATTTTTTTTAATGTATACAAGGCCTTGCATGGCCCCAAGGCTGGATTTTTTCTTTTTTTTGGTTTCTAGATGCTCTGTGGTGCGATCTGAGGCAATTTCTGACCACTTTAACATTTTTTTTTAAAGAAAAAGATGGTGGTGTATGCAGTACCTGCCTCTATTGCGACGACACTGAAAAAAAAAATGGCTTCCATTTTTTTTTTGGAGGGGGCATGGCCCCCGTTGCCCTCCCCCAATTATTTCTTGTGTTGTTTTTGTGTATGTTTTGTTTTTGTGTGTGTGTTTAAAGGGAAAGGGCGTAATCATACATGTCGCCACTAGGCCTACATTTTAAGTTAAACGGAATGGCGATTAGCCGCCACCATGAATTTTAGTTGTCCTCAGACTAGTACTTGTGTTTTTTTAAAAAAGAAGTGGTTTTCTAAATGAGAAAATAGCAAGGAAGAACCGGTTTTGTGCAAGCAAAATTCAGGGAATAATCCGTTAAAGTTAATATCTTGTTGGAAAATTCCAAAATCATTCAAAGAAAGTAATTACCGCTGTGAATCAGAGTTTATGAAGGAACGGAAAGTGGGATTTGCTATCAACGAGACCGTTCGTCATTCTTTACCTGATGGGATGTGAATCAATTGGAGGATGAGAGACTCTGCGAGCCGATGTATTTTTTTTTGAAAAAAAAATACTTAACAAATACGCTCGGCAGTTCAATCATGTAAATACATCAGCCGGCAGAGCCTCTCGTCTTCCAATTTGATTCACATCCCATAAAAGGTAAATAATGAGGAACGGCCCTGTTGATGCTGATAGCAAATCCCACTTTCCGTCCCTTCATAAACTCTGATTCACGGCGGCAACTTTCTTGAAATGATTTTGGAATTTTCCAACAAGATATTAGTATCAACGGATTATTCCCTGAATTTTGCTTGCACAATACCGGTTCTTCCTTGCTATTTTCTCAGCTAGAAAACCACTTCTTTTTAAGAAAAACACAAGTACAAGTCTGAGGAAAACTAAAATTCATGGTTAAATTCCATTTAACTTAACGTGTAGTGCATGGCGACATGTATGATTACGCTCGTTCCCTGTAAACACAATCATGGATCAAGCTAAAGATCACAAATCTAGAAAGAGAGTCAAGCTACAGTTTTGATGTGATGCTTGTGATGTAATTTATCATCTTTGATGACCCACCCACTAAAACACAAATACATTACAAAGTCAGGGGAAAGTGGCCAGGAAATGCCTCAGATTGCATTACAGAGCATCTGGATCCAAAAAAGTTTTGCGATGAGCAAATGTCCAAAACTGTTCACTACGATAGGCTAAATTTTGACGAATCCTATGTAAAGTTCATCAAGTGACATATACTGGTTAAACTTGCAGATGTGCAGTGCTCCAAAATGTGTCTTGTACAAATTACGAAGATAATAATCATGCATAGATACATGCATAGTGTTGGGGGGGGGGGGTGGCTGTTTGTTACATTTGGAAGGGATTGGGTCAAATCCTGGATCTGCCTCTGCAGGCCTGCCAACTCTAACACATTGAGCGTAAGACTCACACATTTCAGGTTATTCTCATGCTTTAACGCCGACATGGGATTTCTCACGCAAAACAAAATATATATAAAAAGATAATTGACTCCAAACTTGAAAATGATGTTTAAATGATGATAGCTCAAAAAAGGTTAAAGTGGTCAGAAATTGCCTCAGATCTCACCACAGAGCGTCTGGAATCCAAACATTTTCGGGGCCCTTAAGCGGGCCCCGAACCCCACGCCGTTAGGGCTTCGCGCTACGCGCTCGCATCAACTGAGCTCCCTGCCCTGAGATGAGCGTGACCAATAAATGTTAGCTTCCTACGGGCCTGGCTAAACTGCTGTGCTACCCTGTCGCAAATTGTGAGTGTTCTACTGGACATATTTAGCAAATAACCTCCTTAGGGTATCCAGTTAATAGGCCAAAGATCTATCCCCTGAGCTCATGAATAAAAGTTACACATTCAAATTATTCTATATTTGAGAGCCATGGAATTAGTGGATTGAACATTATGACATTGTACCTCTGGTCTGGACCTTGGGCTTTCAATTCTGAGCATTTTGGATGCAATTGGGTCCAAAAGTGGCGCTATCTAGCCATGTTGGGGATGGATTCTTTTTTTTTTTTAAATGGCTACTCTTCCAGTTGGGGAAATATAATTCGTTTGAGGGGGGATCCTCTGGAGGGAAACTCAGTGGAGGGAAACTAAAACTGATTATAGACAACCAAAACCATTTGTTTTTTATAGGGGACGTGAGCTCGCCCCCCCTCCCTCCTTCAACACCAACCTACCCTTAGCCCTTACTCAAAACCAACCAAATTCAAACGAAATAAATAAAAAAAATTTAAACATACGAAACATTCCAAATGTTTATGGTACCATATTTCAATAGGGGGCGCTGTTCAAATTCGAAAAAAAAATCGCATTAGCATTAGATTACAGAATGGTGTACCGTATTTTGAACAGGCGGACAATATATTGGTATAATTTTTTTGGGGGGGTGTCACAGAAGGGGGGGGGGGGGTTCCGACTTATTTTTTAGGAATTTGTATGATACATTTTTTTGACAGAGCTGTGGGGAGGGGGGTTGACCCCCCCCCCCCCCGGATCCGCGCCTGGACAGGTTGTGTGCCATAAACGTCAACATATGATTCCAACCGGGAGTAGGCCTATATGTCAAAATGGTTTTGTGCTTTCACTTCCCTGTGAAATCGATTGACGTCTTTAAAACAAAAGGTGTTTTTTTTTTTAAGTGTTTGAAACACTTGAAATAAAGTGTAACAATAGGATCGGAGTTGAAAATACGGCAGGTAGTTTATTAAATCATCAAAAGCTAGAGTTTTGAATAATATTAAGTTACTTTTTCTAAGTAGTTATATTCGATACATATGACATTATGATTACTTCGTGTTGTAAACACTTTTCTTACAACCAGTTTGTGTATTGTAACTGACAAGCGCTACATTTTATTACGTGATAGTGTCGTATTTTTCCAACAAATATTGGCGTAAAATCATGAACGGGTATTTGATAAGAATTAAACTCTCAAAATCAATTTGGCCTAACTTCAATTCAAAAATCATATACAAGAACTAAATTCCAATTGAAATTGTTGAGGCAAAACATAAATTGTACAGTGAAATCTCGATAAGTCAAACTCTGATTACTCAAAACAACTGTGAAGTCAAGCAAAGAATCCCTTCCCTTCAGTCGTATAACAATAATATACATAGTTGTTTAACTCAAAACTCTGCTGAACTCAAATTTTGTTCCTGTTCCTTTGAGGTTGACTTTTAGGACATTTAAGATTTTTTTCTGAGTCCATTTTGGTGCAATTCAAATACCAACTGGTTTAAAAAAGAACATTTTGAAGATTAATAAATGATTGGGGGCGTGTCAACTATGTTTCATTCCAGAAACACACCTTTTCAAGTGTTTTTGGAATTTTTTTGGAAAATCAATGTATATGTGTCTGAAGACAAGCTTCTGATGACAATATGCTGGCATTGTAAGCACTGGTGGATCCAGAGGCCGTGATCCTATAACTTTATCACCAAAAGAATAAGCAATCCCACCGCTCCCGCACCGTCTGCACTGTTATATGCGTATTTGTCGCATTGTGCTTCGTGACATTATTAAGTGTAATCAGTGTGGTTGTATTTTGACGAATAAATGTTAAAAAATTTCATCGTTTAATTTTTCCTTTTTAGATTTTATTTGATGTTCTTTAACTTGTCTGTTGCCTTGATATATCTCAGAGGTGATTTTGAATTCATTTATATCAAAACTATAGATACACGTGTGTTGAGTTATAAACCCGGAGTAATTGGGTAGACACGTTTTTCATTGGATATTGCCCAGTTTAGTTGTGAATAGATTTATGTAGAAACAGAACAAGACACACGAAATGTAGCTTTTCTTCAGAAGAACCATTTGTATAATTTTTTTTTTTTTAAGAAAATGCACATTTTGGCCTGTAAAACCGTCATCGATGTCACGAAGAGCCACTCTTGTGGATTTTGAAGAAAAAGCGTTTTTGAGATAATCGTAAAAGAAGTTCCTCAGTTTTAAAACTGCAACAACAACCACTGCTTTGTAACACCTTTCACATGATTCATTTGAACATTCACATGATTCTTTGAACGTACAACGTTTATGTAAACCCATTAATTAGATTCAACACAATAGTTAATAGCCAACACCAATTACTAAAGGTGTGTGTCGCTTCGTAAAAACGAATATCCACTTTTTCTACATTATTTTAGGCCCTTTCTGTTCAACGTGATTTTCCACCGGTAAGAGGCGCGCGTATTACACGCGCAACTGACAGTGTAATACGTAACTGATACGTTTTGTACGCGTTCAAGGGGCACCTACGTCCGTGTCTCTACGTGATAACACAAAATGCACTAATTGAGATGCCTGTCCTTTGCAACATTAATGTGATTAAGAATTTAATAATGTTTTGCTTACAGAAGCATCTCAAATGGTTTACGGGACGATGTTTTAAAGCGAAATCGAAAAATTGTCATCTTTGACATGTGTGGCTCTTCGTAAAAACGGTGACGAAATTGCCTGTATTTATGCGCACACATTACTTCCAGTTTGATGACGTCATCAGTAAAAAAGTGCAAGCTGAATATTGATTTGGTTCAGGGAAGATACCTATGATTCATGACGTGAAGAGAACTTCTAAAAATACAAAACACGACAAGGAAAGAAGAAGTGTATGTATTAATAACATATAACTTCTGGTTAAATGACGTCACAGCATTTGGCAGCCGAAGCCCAAATTTGTACCGCAAATCGTTATTGTGCTACAAACATAGTCATGGATACTGATCAAATAATTGATTGGCATTAAAAAAAATTGAAACTAGATAATTTCAAATTCTTTCTACAATAACTTCCGGTCGGATTTGAAACCTCGCAATGTTAGTTGCTGTTGTCCAAAAAACATCAAGGGACGTTTGTTTATAAACTTTAGACCAGTGATTAAAAAAACCACTTGTACGTGCCTCTAGAGGGCGTCCTTTCTGAGGATGATGTCATCGTGGCTTTTGTTTGTGTTTGGCATCCCTCACTAAACATTTTCATCATTTGTTTGTAGTAAAACGCTTCCGTTTTCAAATTACATTCAATTTTAAATGCACTTCCGGTAACACCGGAAGTAAATACAAAGCGATTGAATGTTTTCGGGAATGAGAAATGTTTCCCAAGGCATCATTTACATCCACAGGGAAAATGAACAAGGTACACTATTTAGCATGTCAGTGCAGTTCAAACGATATAATTCAAACTATTTTGTCAAATTTTAAACATATAATTTGATGTGCAATGACACCGTCACAAATGCGTCATCAATTCCAGGAGAGGTCAACGACCAACTCCAGGCTGGAGACGACCCCGTGGCCGTCCAAGATCATCGTGGTTGGAACAACTCGGACGGCCTAGCCAGATTGACTACATGTGGAATGAGACTGTAGGACGCGGACACAGGAGATCGGCGCGACGGACCTATACTGTCTATGCGGACGAGTGAGTGAGTGAGTGAATGACATCATGATGACGTCACAAAAAGTCCACATCTTTTACACAGTTGACTAAGGTTCATGTTCGTACCAGGATTCATCATTCTCCATTGATCCGTTACGTAGAAATTAGTCGGTTTTTTAGGCTTCTCTGTGCATTTTATATTCAGATGACTTTTACCTTCCAATTCCCCCGACTTTGCATTTGGTAATCAAAATGTGAATCAAATATGATCACAAAGTGCTGTTCATTTTGTTCACGAGTTATAAAATGATAGGAAATAGTAATACATGTATTTTGAACCAAACTTGCTTGTAATTTGATAGCCAATGACGACATCATGACGTCAGAGTAATATCACACGCCTGGGATCAGGTTTGAGGTTTGTTCAAAGTTTCACGCAAATGCTGTGTAAAGTTAAGAAGCAAATTTTCAAAGAAATACCTTCATGGGAAAAAGGACGAAAAAAAATTCGATTGAAAATATCTGCAGCCTCCAGTATCAGTGTCCGTTTGACGGTCGTTATTATTATAAGGTCTGTTCATAATTATAGATGGTATAAATGAAATATTCAAGATATTTTCATTAGAAATATTTCATTCCACAGTGTGTACAGAACCGTTGTCTTGAAGTGTAAGTATTATTTTTAATGTCTATCAATAATAATCACAGTTTATTTTTGAGACATTCAAAAAGTATTTCTTTTAATTTAGTGGTTATTGTTTCCGTAAAATGGAGTGCAATTTTAAGTATTCAGCAACATATGATGCTCGTATATATTTATGTGTTGTGATATTTTATTTATTCGGGGTAAAGGAGGAAACCATTAAATGAGGTGTCGTGACTGGAAGCACCACCCACCCTACCGCGCATGGTAAGATACACCGTGTCTCCTTGCTGCAGAACCAGCACCGCGCTCCCAGACAGCGACTCATAGTGACTTGAATCAGTGTTATAGCCAGTGATAACTACGTCGTCGTTCTTCCGGAGCTGGACGTACAGTACGCTGTCGGAATAATATTTGCACACAGAAAACATGAACACGTAGGTGCCCGACACACTACACGTAAATGTGCCAGTCTCGAGATCGAAACTGGTACCCGGCAGTAGCGTCGCGGTCTGCTGGAAGGGCAAACGGGTGTTACTGCTCGTAGACACATCTGAAGCACTCGACCTCGTCACGGTGAATGCCACCCGCTGGTTGGAGTCGTCTGGTGTCTCCCCTGGCTCACCCTTTTGACCTTTGACGCCCGTATGACCGGTTGCTCCAACTAACCCTGGTGTACCCCTCGGACCTACCTTGCCGGGCAACCCTATCCCGTCGTCCCCAGGGTTCCCAGGTGTTCCCCGCTCACCCATAGGTCCAATAGGCCCAATCTCACCTTCGTGACCCTGCTGACCTGCATCGCCCTTTGACCCCGGCTGACCGTACGGCCCCATCGGTCCTGCTGGCCCAGGCAGACCTGGTATGCCGGGTATTGCGGCAGGTCCTTGGCAGCACTGCTGACACACCTGAGACGCAGGACCATCACCGTCCGAGGGAACCGGCCCAGTAACGGAAGCTCGGAGCTTGACAAAGTTACCTAGGAGTAGGGCGATCGATAAAATTGCCACACAGATCTTCATCTGTACAGAAAAATAACAATAAAATACGTAAACATGAGAACAAATTAAATGCCGGGAAAATGATCTATGAGAGAAAAAATATTGAAAGCATGCAGACAAACTGGGGAATCACATCTAGGCCTAAGTAAGACTTATGAAAAGTTGCCGTCGTTTGAAAAAGAAATGAATAATTATGGATGTTAATATTTTGTATGCTTAGTCAAAACTAATCTAATTTGAAAAGCTTCGATTTGACATTCTCACTGAACGAAATTCATTTTCCTAAACGCAGGTGGATATTTTGTTCAATGTCTCATCGAAGAGTGAAATCGGAAATCAGCGCCGATCAGTTTTGCTATTAGCATCAACTGGCATCTGTTTCATAACAGATCGAGTCTTAGAAAATCTGTAGGATTATTGAATATCTGTTCCAACTGTAAAAGAAAACATGATTTTCAAAATATCAAGCCATGGTTGTTTCGAATCTAGGGGGCATGCTGGGTGAAAACTTACATACAAAAATAAATTCATCCCAGGTATTGTGCCCCACATGCAAATATTCACCCAAGAGCTTGTGCTTAAAACGTTTAAAGCAGACAGCGGAGCAGAAGGGCCATATAATTTCTGCAAACATCATATCTATTCAGGATTACTACATTCCAGGTAGATAAAGCAATTTGAACTTGAATAATACGTTGTGCATCATCATCCAATCACCAAGGTCCAGTTTATTCTATTTCCTAACCGGTGACTCTCTTATTATACATTGCTTATACAAGTAGCCTAATAATAAAGCCGGAATTGCGCACCTTGAACTAGTCTTTGTTCCAAGACGTTACTCCCTGCGTTGTGTACGTGTGTAATCATACTACTAATAAACACTTTTGGAAAACAATTCTTTTCAATCAACAGAGGGCGCACTTCAATGTATTACAGAAGTGGAAGTAAGAGATTGATCGCACTATAATCTATACTCGTTGAATAAACACAGTGAATAGGAATCGAATACATTGCAGAATCGATAACAGATTTTTATTGCGGGCCTATGGTGCAATATAATTTTTGCGCGGAGAAAAAAAAATATTCCACGAAGGTCTTGGAACCAAGACTAACTGTGAACTAGCAAACTGACAAAGTTCAAAAGTGCAAAAGGTATTGCGATCCGACTCATTCATAACACCAATAAGACAGCCATGTGTGAGTGGTCCGGATTTCCTGCATCCGTTCTTCCATGACCAACTTTGCATCCTAAATTGTTTAGAGTGATTGCTGAAAACATGTTTACATGTACATCACAACATATGTTTGTGTTTGAAAAGGTATTATTATTATTATTATTTATTCGACCAAAACAATTCACAATGATCAAACACAGTATGAAAAACAAAACTAAACATAAATGTATGAAAGCTAAGAAGTACAAAATAAAACAAAATAAACACAAAAGACGACACTGTATAAGTGTAAGTGTAGGGGCCAGAAAAACAACGCATACTATGAAAAATCCGAAGACCATCAATATAAAAAGACGATATGTGGGTCAGGGGTCACAAAAGTAAAGTCAAGTTACCCACAGGTATGTAACCCCTCACATATTAAGCAGACAAACGCAGACAAGAACAAAACAAGGTACAATAAAATAATGAAAATAATAAACAGCAACAAGAAAACTGACCCCTGTTACATATTACACGCAAGCAGGATGACTGATGCAACGAAGCCCAAATCATTTAAAAGTCCCCACCAATTAAATGCAACAAGTATATGAATTAATTAATGAGGAGAATGAAATCAGTTGTCTGAGAAAAGTAATTGCCGAAGATTCCTCAGGAAAAGGGGTAGAAAATACAGTGATGCTTGATTGGACGGGTCGGAATATACAGGGGCGAGCTTATCCCAAAACAATTTATTACATTGGAAAGAATGACAGTGCGCAAATTTGAATCACCAGGAATCATAACAAATTTAAACTATTCGTAAATTAGCAGAAAATGTTAAAGAAATGCAGTCAAACCTTAATAGCCATGTTTTGTCAATGAAAAGTACAGTGACTGTGATTCTGTATTGCGCTATTATTGCAACGAGATATCAAGCGAGTTTCTTTTAAAAAATTTACGATCGACGTTTTATGTTATCATTTAACTAAAAAGGCCTATAAAATGAACAGAAACAGAACGATGAAGTCACCCAAGTAACAGACACTAACCTTCAAGTAATGTTCTTCAAACCTATCACGAAAGGAATCCTCAACACTCGAGCAGATTGCTGGCTAAAAAAATAGCAACAACAATGATTTACTAAATATTCGCTCGGAGATAACTCCGGAGAAGGCATAGCTGAATTTTACAAGTAAAACTCTCTCTGTCGGGGCGAACTGTGATTTGGATTGATTATTTCCAGTGAACTATACAACGGCCTGAATGGATTCACGCAAATGTTTACAAAAAATAATTTCTCACAAATAGGATTCTAATCTTGCTTTATCATTAGAAAAAAAACCAAGTTTAATCAGTGCAAGTTTATTTGCAAATGCCCGGAAAAGTAACTATCGGTTTAAAAAAACAATTTACAAATAATAATTTCTCAGAAATAGGATTCTATTCTTTTTTTTATCTTCAGAAAAAAAAAGAAAAAAAAAACAAGTTTAGGCAGTGCAAGTTTATTTGTAAATGCCCGGAAAAGTAACTACCGGTTAAAAAAACAATTATCATATTGCGGCCATCTTGAGTTTTTCGCTTTTAAATAAACGTAAGCAAAACGAGGCTGGAGGAAAAATAGTCTGGTTCCTTTTTGCACACAATAATTATCATTCAAAACTGTTATTGGATACAGGGAACATAACTTAAATGGTGGCAGCATGATAAAGGTTTATGACAGAATCTCAATGCTCAAAATAAAGACAGGACTGAAATCAAATACCCTGTGAAAATTGTATAAACAACCTTAACATGGAATGGGTTTTTAAAATAATTTCCCCGCGTGCACATTGTTTTTAATACGTGTGTTTGCAACGGAATCCTTTTCCAAGACTGAATTTCAGACCAATACATTGTGCATACATTTTTCTCATCGTGCATCCGCTGGGCTAAAACAGGTTAGTTCATATACAGCCTACTTCAGATTCTATGGAATTTGGTTGCATCTAACATATAACAAATAGCACTGAAGGGAAATGATCCTATATTCCTCTAAAAATTGCTTCAATTTGTAGTTGTATGAATCACAATGAGCTTACATTTTCTACATTGATAAGGGAATCGTGTATATTATTTACTGGGCTAAAGCTTCAACAGGTAAGTTGTTATGCACCCTACTTCAGATTCAATGGAATTTGGTTGCATCTAACAAAATAGCACTGAAGAAAAATGACTATATTCCTCTAAAATTGCTTGAATTTGTTGTATGAATCACAATGAGCTTACATTTTCTACATTGTTAAGGGAGTCGATCTCATACCAAGGAAGTAGTGGCGGTAATATTACAGGTGGAATACCACAATTAAGTGAAAATCGTAAAAAAATAATAACATTTTGGTATGAGAACTCAGGGTACTGGTTTGACTATTAGCGTCAGCCACCATCTGTCTGTCAACCGAATGTGCATTAAAATCTTTAGGAATTGTGAACATCTGTACAACCACTCAACATTCCAAATGTTTATCAAAATACCACTATCGTTGTTCGTAAAAAAAAAAAAATCAACAGAATCTCAGTGACATGCTGAGTGGAAGCCTACATGTAAACATGACTGAATTCATGCGAGAGCTTGCGCTTCATTTTTTTAGGGGGTCAGTACAGCAGAAAGCCCGCATAAAAGAATATGTACAAACATCAACTGCATACACTGATTTCTACAAATGAATCTCAGCGAGAACCATAAAAGTAAAACAATTGTTTGTAAAACTCACCTAGCAAATCTCGTTCTTGTTGTTCTTACAGTTAGGTCTCTCTCGGCTTGTTGTCAGAGGCTGAAAAGGAGCTACGGTTGCCTGTGAGGGGAAAAGCGGGCGCTCGTTCCTTAAATATTACCATCGTTTTCCTGAGCAGTGACTGAGGAAAATGGCTCGGTTTGTGATTGGTCCCTGCGCACTGTCAATCTCATTCCACTGACTCGCTTCATATTAATGAGACGGATGTAATAAGTTAATGTGGTCCAGGCTATATAGTCACTATAAAAACATGCATCACCGACACTGAAATAGACGCATCTTATTGGCAGATATCGTATGGATGTCGGTGACACATCCAAAATGAGTGATTTGGAATTGACACACACAGCCTGTCAGTCACAGACCACTCGCTTGTGATCAGCGACTTGTTGGGTGACTAACTTCAATTGGTGGATGGAGAAGTGACGTACACCGGCCGTGATTCATTCAATGAGCAGTTTACACTTCAGTCTATTAAATTGTGAGGATATGTTATTCGGGTTTTTTGTGGAATTAAATCTTCGTCAAGTCATCGGCAATACTAGGGTTTAACTTCACGGGGGGGGGGGGGGGTTGAGAACCCGGGGTGTTTTTGTTCTTCATATGGTGCATTTAATAGATTGAAATGAAAGGTATTATTACAACAGTGCATTTCCAATAAGGATTTAAAAATGGGGGGGGGGGGCACCGGCTTCCACTGGAGGAGGAGGGGAGGAACATGTCCCACGTGTCCCCCCGTAGTTGTGCCCCTGAGTTGGGCTTTGCTATTTAATTGAGACTAAAAACTAAATACGATTTGGAAGAAAGTTAAATGAACTTCGTTAAACTGTACGCATCATATCCGGTCCGCACATCACTGCGGCCCTCTTACGGTGGAGGTGTGTTTTTGAGCTTGCGTATCTCTAAGTCCGAATAATCAGTCCCAAAAATGTTAGAATGCATGACCAGTGATGATGAATCTTAAAACTACCCATTCACGAGCTAAAATAGTGACACAGTTCAACAATAGCATGTACAATATTTCAAGATAAATACCCCCTCTCTCGATATAAACCCAAAAAAAGGCATGTATGGTTTGACCAGATTTCCGGTGATTGTTATTGTATGACTTCCGCATAACAACTTATTCTGAACAAGGTTTGGTGATATCCGGACAAATAAATCACACTAGAATGTGCAATTCTGTATATTGAACATCATCAATTATAACAATCTCTAAAGCAAAGCCTTGCGACGATGGGGGTCGTGTGGTAGTTGAACGACCACTCGCCCCCCTCCCCAACCCGGTGGGGGAAAAAAAGATAATGACGAAGCTACTGATCTAATTAGGGTCTAACATTAATGGCAATGTTCCCATGCCGGGGACGAAGCCTAGGTTTACAAAACACTGAAAGTCACAAGACCCAAAATGGTGTTTTCAAAAATCCGGCTGCTTTCCGTTTCCGGCTTCGGGTATGCGGTTTCCCAATGGAGCTGGATATGCATATGGAAAGAAGCCGGGATTTGAAAAAGTCACTCTTTAGGCGTTTATATAGTCTTCGTTAAAAACGCCTGGCTGCTTTGCCAATCGATCAAATACCGGCGCGAGTCAGGTTGCCCTTGTGAAAAGGCTACAGTTAGGCTATTAATTTTGGCCAGCAGAGCAAATTCCTTGTTATTATTTGGGGAACCGCCAACTTGGAAAATGAGAAAACCCGGGGGTTGGGAGAGTGTTTGTTGGGGATGGACGCTACCTGACTATTGAGGGCACTGTTGTAGAATGCATGTACATACGCGTACGTATATAATGTCAATGCTTGAAATAAAGAATGCAATGCAAACAAAAACAAAACAATAAACATGTTTATGGCTGTCTTATTTGAAATCCGGTCAGTGAATAAATTATCATATCGGCCAACAAAAAAAAACGAATGTGAATGTGATAGGTGCAGATAATCATATATTAATAGTCAATGACAAAAACAATAGAAAAATAATGAATATAAGTAATTGAGCTGATTTTCTTTTACATGTGCGGCGTGTCTTTACAAAATGTAGTAGACAAACATTTTTGTCTCTGAGGAAACTATGTATATTTTTAAACACCATGTGACGATAGAGTTTCTTTAACCAAAACAAGATTTTTGTTCTGTGATTTGGACCTTCTGTTAATTACGTATGCAAAGCCCGTAAAGACTGTCAAAATCTTGGAACGATTGCGTCATTTACATGGATGAGCTCCAGGTTCTCGCCAGCATTCACGTTACTATAAATGAAAATTGAGCCGATGATGGATCCATTGCCCAGGATACCTGCCCAAACAACAAGTGTTTCCTTTGGTTGTGGGGAATGTCATAATGTGAAGTCCCTTGGTGAGTTGTTCCTTGGAACATATCTCCTGACACTGTGTGTGTGTTTACGTTTCCATCCATTGGAATATAGCTTCATTCCCAATGATGATGTCCCGAAGGAATCTGTCTGTGCGATAAGTTTGGCCCCTTGGATTAATTAGAAGATTCATATATTCGTCGAGAGCACTCCCCCCCCGGCGGGGGGTCCCCACCCAAGTGCCCCCCCCCCCCCCATCAAATGCTGGTGCCCCCCTGTGCCCCCCAGACTGAAATGTCTGGTGACGCCACTGCTCCTCTGCATGACGTAGGGGTGCCAATTCCAGTCTTGTGATCCGGTAAAGGTTACTGGGCTGATGTTAGGCAGCGTATTTACGCCTCGCACTCACCACTGGATCAGCTTCAAGTTGAAGGGCTCGACGCGACAAACCAAACTTGTGTCTGCCGCTGTTTCCATGGTTTCTGTTGAGACTTCTACCATATCCCAAGTATTTATCAACATAACTTCTACTCGTTGTTCTGCTTGGTACACTGGAATGAGGGAATTGCAATGTAAACTGTCGGAAGGTCTCTGCAATATTTTAAGTTTTATAGTAACAAACTACCATAAGAACCCCTTTATCCACTGAGACCTGTGCCGCAAATTTCGCCAGCCATCTTTGGTAGCAGAAGCATTGATTTACTGCATAACACTTGAAATTAAATTTAATCGTGAATTACCAATCAACGTTTGGTTGAATTGGCATGGATTGGCTTGCATTTTGTTTCTAGTGTCTATGTTATCCAGTCACACCTTTTTTTAAAGTGAAACAACACACCTTCTTGGTATGTGAATTCCCGTCATTAGACACTAGATAATCTGAAAGGTCGCACAACTTGGAATTCAATTCCTTTCATTTAATAAGCTGCATCTCTGAACTGGATTGTTCAAATGAGATGGGATAAAGATCATTGTGGAGAGTATTACCTATACCTTCAAGCCCCATAGGTAATTTTTGCACACATAAAAGAGGGCTAGTATTTTTAATATTTATGGATTGACTGCTCCATATTTTTTTTTAAGTGAGACAGTAATACCAACAATTAAAAATATAAGAAATATAAGCGATTAGGCTCAGCTGTATTTTATTAGAAGTTAAATTCCAAACAAATAAGTATATTTTTACAGTGCAAAAGTCAAACATCAATATCCAATAAAAATATTATATTAACAAATAAGTTATGAGCTGATTTTAATTAAAGGGAATATACATCATTTGCTTTTGCTGTAATTTTCAGAAATGGATGGAAATGGGGGGTTGGAAATATATAGCAAATATAGTTACACTGACTTTTTTGAGGTTTGGGGTTCGAAAATATAAAACCAAGAAAAATAATAATTGTCCTGTAGTCTGGTTCCCTGACTCCATATAAGAAGAAACAGAGCAGTTTACATACATTGGGGCATTGTAAGGTCAGGGAACCAGTCTAGCTGGCTTGTACCCGTTCATAGGTGTGTAATCGATTGCAAACAAGTGCGATGGTCAATTGGGGCCAGTATTTGAAAAAAAGCCAGTTTTTCCAACGCTGATCGGCCGATCAGCGTTGGAAATTGATACAAAAATAGCACTTTTCTTGAAAATGACAGTATACCAGGTGCCATGATTTTACAGGATGTTTTACACTGTCATTCACTAACAGTCTAGCAAGGTATTTTAAAAGGATTTGGTAGTTTTATTTTTTGATGTTTGCCAATGTTGTATTTTCCCTTTAAGTAAATGTTCTGATATTTAGATAACAAAATAGAAAACTTGCGAAAAAAAGAAAATGTTTTGTTTGACCATAAAGGGGCCGGGGGGGGGCGGAATCTGTCCCCCCCCCCTCAACATTTTCCGTGATAGCCTCTAAAAAAATTTTTTTCGCGACCCGAGCTGTTATGACTTTTTAGCCTCGAGCCTTGCGCATCTTTTGATACCAAAAACATAAAAATCGGACCACGGGTTACCGCGTAGCGAAAAATTTTCCGGCGCTACGCGCCGTCAAAACTGAATTTTCGCATATGCGTCGTGTACACAGAGCAGAATTGCCATTCGTACATATGAATAATTAATTAGCCGTAATTCCAAAAACCTTTGACATATAGTCATGAAATTTCTTGGGTATGTTTAGGAAGAGATGCTCTATGCATGTGCCGAGTTTCAATATTTTTAGTCACTCAATGGCCGAGATCTTAGGAGGGGGGGGGGGCGGAATCCGCCCCCCCCCACCCCCGGCTGAGAGATGGTCAAAATAACCCGGCCCCGGGTTTTAGGGTTAAATGTATCTGTAAATTGCCAATAACACACTTTCTTGGGATCCCCTTGTTGCCCACAGACATCTATGAGTATGGCCATTGCAAGTTCACTCTACAAAGGTTGTAGGTGTTATTATCGACGACAAACTCTCCTGGTCGGCTCACATCTTCAAAGTTATCTTCCGGAACACTGGCGTTATTTTTAAAATGCGTCACTTTCTTCCAAGCGACGTTCCTTTCTCACTTTACAATACCCTCATTCTTCCTTACTTAAACTTAAACGTTTGGGCTCACACTTATTCTTCTAAACTCCATTCACAAATTGTTATTCAAAAAAGGGTCATTTGGATCTGTGCTCATTCCCTACCACGTAATCATACTGCACCTCTTCTTGTCAAATTACTCACTCTCACCATGTCTGATATTAATAGCTTCAAACTGGCATTTCCATGTTCAAGTTTACTAATAATCTCCTTCCTGCTACGTTTTCTTCTTTCTTTACTCCAGTTGACGTCATTCACCACTATCACACTAGATCACACAGCAACCTATACATACCTTTCACGCGCACATCTCAGTACAAGAACACGCTTCGCTTCTACGGTCCCAGTCTTTGGAATAGCATTGACCAATGAATTAAGCCCAAAACATCCGTGGGCTCTTTTACAAACTCTTTCAAAGAGTATCTTATTTCCCTTTATGAAGCATAGTTTGGTTGTTTTCCTTTGGTTTGTTCTCCAGTGTTGCCATCTCTCTTGCAGTTTTACGTTTGTTTCCAGTCATTTTTCTTAATTTATTTCTGGTCAGATCATTTTGTCCTCTTGTTTATGTTTGTCTTTGACGTAATAAATAACTATTTGATTATTTAATATCCTTGTTTTCTCCTCTAAAGGCACTCCGCAACAAGCCCTGGCTTAATAGGATTGTGCCTCCACAATATTGTATTTTGCTTTCTGTTATGTTATTGTTTCAGTATGGAAATAAATGTAATAGGCCTATTGAATTGAACTGAGTGTATACGGACGCTTCCCGAATTTAGGCGCGAACCGCGGGTTATTGTTTAATTATTGATGCATCCATTTTGTATTCACTATTTTGATGATTTTTATTATTTTGATGATAAGTATTTTGTTCATTCGTTCTTTTGTGTTGTGTACATTCTATTGAGGAATAAGAGACCGCTTGTTACTTGATCTTCGCCGAAAGCAGAATCAATCTTCAAAATACAAATAATTCTTAAATACATTAAGGATTGCAAGTCAATCAATATCTGGTCATATGTTTCCAAAATCTACACAGTAATGGCCGAAGAGCAATACCAATGAAAGCTAAGGATATTACACGTAACTGTGAATTAATTTGTTATAATTATGGGAAAGACTGACGTAAAATATAAAAAGATCGCTACCTGTTCAGGAACGAGGAGAGTGATGTTTATTTTTGGTCTTCGACCACAAAAAACCATGAAGAACAGCGGAAAGCGCGCGAACTGGTTGACACAACTAAGAGGGCAATCGCCAATTTAAATAGCAGAAAACGATTCCGTAATGAGCCTTTATGCGCGAGTTGGCCATTTTTGTTGAGTTCCCTGAATGTATTTTTATAAATTATTAACTGTTTAATGGGATGGCGCCAGACTCTTTATGCAGCCTTATTTTACTGTCATTTTCCTTTTAAATTTGGCTTAAAATATTAGGGAATATTTAAACACAAATTTTAAATTATTCATTGATAACTTGAAGCAGACTTGAACTAATTAGTAATTTACTTGCTTTCCGTTCTCTTCGCAAGTTCCAAAAATGAAGATTTTACCTCTCTTGTACTTCATTATGGCCGACTTGTGAATAACGCCCATTCAAACATATGTAGAGTGGGTTTGCATGGCAACCCTCACTATACACTGCCCGTTTGTGTGTTGATTTGAAAAATCAAAATTCTGATTATTATATCCTCGCTCTTGTCATGAAAACGATATTTGGCTACGATACAGCAATCGCAGATTTGTCCTTTGAAAAAAATATAGCTAAAATATGCAATTTTCAAAATTTTCAAAATGGCGGCCTTTTCTTGTTATTTAACCTTTTTGTTTTCAAAGGGCAATTCTACGATGGCCAAATAACCACACATCTTTCTCATGACATACTCTGGATGTGTGCCAAATTCCATACTTGTATCATCAAAGGCACCCCATTACCTCCCTGCCGTACTATCAAACCTAAATTAAGCCTGACCCCTCCCCCCCGCCTTTCATCGGTGGATCTATTCTATAACCATTGGTTGGGGGGGGGGTAAGGGGGAGGGGAAGATTAAATTTAATAGGGCCCAATGTCCGACAAGTTGGCTATTCCAAAAAAAGGCGCGGGGTCGCGGACTTTCTAAAGGATCGGTGGATTTCAAGAATCAGTGGAGGGAAGCATGATGAGTAGACATCATTGTGTTTGATATGGTGGTTTTATCTTGTTCTTTGTTTGATTTATACTGAAAGTGAAAAAAAATGGTTTGTTGGGGTGGTGCTTGGGCATGCCCCCTCCCTCGACACCAAACTGTCCCCAACCCGTTCCCGACCCCCACTTACCCTAAGCCCTCACTTTTGAACTTCTCAACCATAAATTCCCAATCCCTTATCTTCAACCCCATCAGCCTTAATTCAACTAACCCTCAAACCCACCCATCCTCAAAAATCTTCACCCGACATTTGGGCCCATCACAATTGATCATCCTGGCTTTCAAGAAATCCAAACATGCACCAGCATTCCTAAGTAAATGATTGACATTATCGGCAATATTTTTAACGGTAGGCAATGATTATTTTATTCAGTTTACACATTCAATATAAGCACTTGCAAGAAATGAGTTTATAAGTCACAAATGACAAAATAATGATTCTAATTCAAGTAAACTCCCTTAAAGGTCTTGAGCTTTTACTCCCGTGAATTCAATGGACGTCTTCCAGACATAGAGTGTATTTCAAAATTGTTTGGCACCATAAATGAAGTACAAACCAAGGTGTTTTAAAAAGCGTTTTTGCAGTTATCGAAATCTTGAGATTTTTTGTTAATAGTTTTTGTACAGTTTCTGAGTAGTTATATTCGACATTTATCGGATTGATTACTTCGTGTTGTCAATTATTTAAGCTGTCACACAGAGCGATATAATCTGCTGTACTTGAAATTAAGCAACCCTTTTCTTGACACAATTATAAACTACTACTGTGTTACTGACAAGCGATGGGAAAATGTTAATCTTCTCTCTATAAATAGCAATACAATATTTTGAATAATTATTATTTTAATCACCAAATGTAAGTCAACACGCTAGGAAATCATTTTGGATATTTTGAGAAATAGTAGGTAAAATTAAAATTGATACATACATGTGATTGATTAAATCTACATTATTCTGAGGACCCCTCGTTTAAAGCATTTGTAGTTGCGATTTAGGTGAACATTTTCTCGTATAAATTTTTCTCAGATATTAAGAATAAATAAGCCCGGAAATGGCACAATGATTCGAAGCTGACTTTAGATAGCACTCAGAACGTCTCGGATTCCGTTATTTGTATTTTCCAATGGATAAGGCAACGGGTGACCCCGGCGGCATATGATGTAGCTATTTCTACAGCGTGTTAAACAGTGAACATACAGCCGAGAAATAAAACTGTGTGTGCACGGTAATACCCTAAAACTATCAAGGTAAGGAGGAACAAAACTAATTTTATTTAGTATCTTGTTAATGCTTGTCTTTTCTACTTTGTTTGCATATATTCTGTTTAATTAACCTGTTAGTGTTTAATTACACAAAACAAAAGTCTTTTATTTTCAAAATATTCCTTACATTGTGTTAGGCCAAATGTGGCAATAAAAAGTCTTCTGTCGACAATTACGCCTACAAATTCCAGTCAAAATGGGTTGCCCAATACACAATTGTATCAGCCTAAACATTCTGCATACAGTCACGTCACGGTGGCACGCTTTATTGCAAACATAATTATTTCCTAAAAAAGAACAATAGCCTTGCTTTGAAAAAATCCATTAACAAAGCATTTCACTCTTTACAGAGTTCATAAAAAAGTAGAAAAATCGGTGTCAACAAATTGTAATAAAGCATACTTTTTCTTGTATATCAATACTTATACACATAGCTAAACACATGCATTAAACAATAGTTAATCTGTCGCTGTACAGTAAATTGTGTACATGTACAGCGAATGTACAATGCAACAAGGAAAAAACACATTAATTTAGTAAAAAAGTATTTCTTTAAGTTTTCGGGTTATTTTTTTAATGTGCCAATTATTTATTCGGGGTAAAGTAGGAAGCCACTGAGTGAGGTGTAGTGTTTGGAATTACTCCACGCCTGACCACTCATGGTCAGAAACACCGTGTCTCCTCGCTGCAGAACCAAAACTGCACTTCCAGACACCTGCTCAGCGTTACTTGAATCACTGCTAGCACTAGAGACAACCCAGTCGTCGTTCTTTTTAAGATGAATGTCCATGTGGGCGCAGAAAGACGGTTTCAACACCGAAAACAAGAACACGTAGGTGCCTGGCACACTACATGTGAATGCACCGGCCTCTAGATTGAAGCTGGTACCCGGCAGAAGCGTCTCGGCCTCATGGAAGGGCAAACGGGTGTTGCGACTGGAAGAGGTGAAGGCGCTCGTCCTCACCACAGTGAATGCTACCCGCTGGTTGGAGTCGTCTGGTGTATCCCCCGGCTCACCTTTTTGACCTTTGACACCACTTTGTCCGATTGTTCCGACCAAACCTGCTGGACCTCTGGGACCTATCTTGCCGGGCAGGCCTATCCCGTCGTCCCCTTTGGGCCCAGTGTTGCCAGGTGCTCCCTGATCACCAACAGGTCCAATCGGGCCAATCTCACCCTTCTGACCTGGATCACCAACATCGCCCTTTGACCCCGGCTGACCGTACGGCCCCGTCTGTCCCACCGGTCCAGGCAGACCTGGTATGCCGGGTATTGCGGCAGGTCCTTGGCAGCACTGCTGACACACCTGAGACACAGGACCATCACCGTCCGAGGGAACCGGCCCAGTAACGGAAGCTCGGAGCTTGACAGAGTTACCCAGAAGGAGGGCGATTGATAATACTGCCACACAGATATTCATCTGTAAAGAAAAATAACAATAAAACACGTGTATATGAGAACAAATGAAATGAGGGGAAAAATAGAGAAAACAATATTGAAGTCATGCAGACAAACTGGGAATCACATCTAAGCAAGACTTGTGAAAAGTTGTCGTCGTTTGAAAAAGAAATGAATGATTATCCTTACGCGGGGTGGTTTTTAATGTACAACATCAGGTGCCTGGTGGGAATCAATCCATGACACCATGTAATTTGAGCCACCCGGCCTCACTGTCGGACCATTCACCCCTTATTAACCCCTGGTATCCCTCAGGCTCCAAACAGCCATTAAAACCAGAGACTTACCCCCTCAATGCCATTTGCCAGTTCCATTTTGGTCACAGGGGTGATCGAGGTAATCCCTATGTAAACAGTGCATTTGTACACATGTCTATGTAAATGTGCACAAGCACACAAGGTTTCCCACCAATTTTCAACCCTCCAGTAGGATCACAAGACTGACACCCTCTGGTGGATGTACAATGGTCCATACTAGGATCTAGTGATAGATGACCTGGGGTATGGCTACCACGTGGCTGGGACAATATAAAATAAAGAAATGTGGAAGTGATTTTAACCACACTTAACCCAGCGGTGATCATTATGTATTCTTACTACTCAAAAGTTATATACACTTTGAAAAGCTTCTATTCAACATTTTCACTGAACGAAATTCATTTTCTGTAGACGAAAATGATGGTAATACTTTAGAGTGAATCTGTTTCTTTGCGACGAATCCGCCCTTTGACAAATTCGAATGACGGATCTACCTCTCACAAATGAAATCTTGTCATCAAACTTTGCCAGTCTAAAAATGCCTGAACCTGGAAAAGAATCGCTGCGAAAACTTGATTATCAAAATTATTCCATATGATCATGATAATTATGAACGGGAAATGATTTTGATATCACTCGGACGAATATGGGCGGAAATTAACTCCATCAGTATTTCAGAACCGGGTAGTTTTGGGACTGCATTTTTTCATTCAAATACCTTTTAATTTGTTACAAACAGTTTTAGGCCATTATCGATTACTTGTATATAAATTGATGTATCCAGTTAGTATGCCAAATGTTGTGGAGCAAAATCAATTTCATTTGTGCACTGTAAAATGTTTGGCAAATAATTCGTTGGGCAAAATATAAACAACGCAATATGTAGAGGCAATTTTGCACAATAGTTGAACGTGTTAAGTAATTGGTCGAATAGTTAACCCATTTTGCCCAACATTTTTACAGTGTGGTTTTTAGAAAATTAAATTAGAAATGTTTTCCACCAAATGTACGTTGTATTTCATTAAAAAAACCACCTGTTTTGCATTTAAAAGTATACACATGTTAATAAACAGTTTATTCGGGGATGATTTAGCGCATTTGTCGCACGAAAAGTTCTCCTGAATTCTTGTTGGCCGCAAAAAAATTATGTTGTACACTAATTATTCAATATCTAAATGCAGGTGGTTTATGTTTAATGTTTCATCCAAAAGAGAAATCAGAAATCAGCGCAGATCAGTTTTGCTCATTAGCATCAACTGCCATCTGTTTCGTAACAGATCGAGTCTTAGAAAATCTTTTGGATTTGTAAATATATGTTCCAAATGTAAAAGAAAACATAAATATAAAAACAAGCCATGGTTGTTTCGAATCAAGGGGCATGCTGGGTGAAAACTTACATACAAAAATGAATTCATCCCAGTAGTGTGCCATACATGCAAATATTCACCCAAGAGTTTGTGCTTGAAACGTTTAAAACAGACAGCGGAGCAGAAGGGCCATATAATTTCTACAAACATCATATCTATTCAGGATTTCTACATTCCAGATAGATAAAGCCATTTGAACTTGAATAATACGTTGTGCATCATCATCATCCAATTATCAACGGTGACTCTCTTATTATACATTGCTTATAAAAGTAGCCTAATAATAAAGCCGGAATTGTGCACTGTGAACTAGTCTTTGTTCAAAGATACACTGTAAAAACGTTAGGCATTTGAACGTTGGGTAAAGCTAAATTGCCCAGAAGTTGGTCATTTTTAAGTGAAGATGTTGGTCATTTTTCATAATATATACCCAACACCGGGTGCTCTAATTTGGTGAAAGACATCCGACAAAAAATTGTAGAAAATTTTACCAGATCATCGTAACTTCCTTACCCTAACTGAGTTGGGTATTTTTTGTCCTCTCAATTGGGTAACATTGGGCATTAAAACGTTGGTTATAGCTGAATTGTTTAGATGTTGGTCCTTTTTAGTGAAGATGTTGGTCTTTTTCCATAATATTTACCCAACTCCGGGTGCTCTCATTTGGTGAAAGGCATTAAGACAATAATTGTTGTAGAACATTTGAACGTCCTTTGCCCAAGCTGAGTTGATTATTAATTGTTGTCCTCAAAATCGGGTAACATTGGGCACTGAAACGTTGGGTAAAGCTAAATTGTCTAGAATTTGGTAATCATAGTGTTACAGTACAACTTGGTCATTTTCCATAATATTTATCCAACACCTAATTTGGTGAAAGGCATTAGACACAAATTGAAGAAAATTTGACCAGATCATCGCAACGTGGGTATTGAAATGTTTGGTAAAGCTATAATGTCCACAAGTTGGTCAATCAGTTTTAGTGTGAGTCGGTTGTCATTTCCTAAACTACTGGTGCTCAATTACTTGGTGAAAGGCACTAGACAACCCAACCCCCATATTGATTATCGGAGGCCAAGTGTACGGAGAAAAAACAAAAACCTGTCTTCATTTCAAAATTATCTGCTTATGAAATCCACACGGCGAAAATTCCTGGATCCGCCCCTTGTTGGGTCTGTTGTCCTCTCAGTTGGACATGCCACAGGCATAATCGATGCCACAATAGTAGTTGGCAACAACATGGTCATCAATTAGTATGGCACAAAGCTCATAAACTGGGCGTAATGTGCTGAATAATACTTTGATAAATTTATGATGCTCGTTTTGACATAATGTGATGAAGGACGTGAGCCAAAGTGATAACTGTGAATTTATATGTGTTTCTTGACAACTATATCACTGTAAAAATGTTGGGTAAAACACTTCTGGGCAATGTAATTTTACCCAACATTGGTTTGAAAATACTTCATTGTGGGTTGATTTGGGTAACAATTTTCCAACTATTGGGAAATATTTGCCCAAGTGTTTAACCTGTTGATATGTTTAACAACACTGGTCTACATACATATCAACTCATTTTGCCCGCCGTTTTTACAGTGATGTATGAAAAATATGTCTTGTTGCACAATGTGAAAATAAGCCTGAAATTTTTAATTGACCAATTAATTGGGAAAGGCTGTCTGATCATTAGCTTGTAATTTATATTTTACCCATCTTCTGGTCAAAATGGCCTGCCAATGACAGTTGGTCATTAAGTGACCAAAAGTTGGGAAGTTGATATTTACACCAATTTAGGGCAAGCAGTTGGTAAAAAAATGCCCAATTTCGTTTACAGTATATTACTATCTGCGTTTGTGTACGTGTGTAATCATCTTACTAATGAACACTTTTGCAAAACAATTGTTTTCAATCAACAGAGGGCGCACTTCAATGCATTACAGAAGTGGAAGTAAGAGAACGATTGCGCTATAATCGATACTCGTTGAATAAACACAGTGAATAAGAATCGGATACTTTGCAGAATCGATAACAGATTTTTATCGCGGGCCTATAGTGCAATATAATTTTCGCGCGGAGAACAAATATTCAACGACTTGGAACCAAGACTAACTGTGAACTAGCAAACTGACAAAGTTCAAAAGTGCAAAAGGTATTGCAATCCGACTCATTCATAACACCAATAAGTCAGCCATGTGGTAGGGGTCCGGATTTCCTGCATCCGTTCTTCCGTGACCAACTTTGCATCATAAATTGTTTAGAGTGTTTTGCTGAAAACATGTTTACATGTACATCGCAACATATGTTTGTGTTTGAAAAGGAAGGTTTTTTTAATTATTATTATTATTTATTCGACCAAAATAATTCTCAATGAACAAACACAGTATGAAAAACAATAACTAAACAAAAATGTATGGAAGCTAAGAAGTACAAAATAAAACAAAATAAACATAAAAGACGACACCGTTTAAGTGTAGTGTAAGTGTAGGGGCCAGAAAAACAACGCATAATATGAAAACAATCCGAAGGCAATAAATATAAAAAGACCATATGTGGGTCAAGGGTCACAAAAGTAAAGTCCATTACTATTACCCACAGGTATGTAACCCCGCAAATATTAAGCAGACAAACGCAGACAAGAACTAAAACAAGGTACAATAAAATAATGAAAATAATGAAAACAGCAACAAGAAAACTGACCCCTGTTACATATTACACGCAAGCAAGATGACTTAGTGCAACGAAGCCCAAATCATTTAAAAGTCCCCACCAATTAAATGCAACAAGTATATGAATAAACTAATGAGGATAATAAAATCAGTTGTCTGAGAAAAGCAATTGCCGAAGATTCCTCAGGAACACAGGTAGAGTGTGGTTTGAATCAACAGAAAAAAAGGGGTAGAATATACAGTGATACTTGATTTGACGGGTCGAAATATACAGGGGCGAGCTTATCCCAAAACAATTTATTACATTGGAAAGAATAATAGTGCGCAAATTTGAATCACCACGAACCATACTAAATGTTAAACTGTTCGTAAATTAGCAGAAAATGTTAAAGAAATGCAGTCAAACCTTAATAGCCATCCTTGGTCAATAAAAAGTACCGTGACTGTGAATCTGTATTGCGCTATTATTGCAACGAGATATCAAGCGAGTTTCTTTTAAAGAATGTACGGTCGACGTTTTATGTTATCATTCAACTAAAAAGGCCTATAAATGAACATAAACAAAACGATGAAGTCTCCCACCTCATCACAACTCTATACTTGATTGCGGTAAATGCCAAGTAACAGACACTAACCTTCAAGTAATGTTCTTCGAACCTATCACGAAAAGAATCCTCAACACTCGAGCTGATTGCTGGCTGAAAAAAATAGCAACAACAATAATTTACTAAAAATCCGCTCGGAGATAACTCCGGAGGAGGAGGCATAGCTGAATTTCAAAAGTAAAACTCTCTCTGTCGGGGCGAACTTAGCCTTTCGCCAAGGTCATCGTGGCTTAGAGCGGCGGAGCTGCGAAAGCACGAAGTGACTGGAGCAAAGATTAAGTCAGCACACACGAGTGGCGAAGCCACGAGGCCTTTTCCAAATTGATTTTTATTGAATGATTCATTATGCAAATAAGAAGATGCCGAAAGGTTAACCAATCATAACGCGGATATTGCCTAGTTGCTTCCATTTGTGAAAGAAGGTGAGTAAGGAAAACGTAAGAGCAAATAACTAAGTTCAGATGAAAATTAGTTCATACACTCAAATAATTTCTTGCAATACTTTTATAAGTAAAATTAAAATAATATTTCGTGGAAAACTGGACTCGCATTTTTGGTTTTAAATTTTGTGCAAGCATCCGGGCGCGTCGACGCGTCCGGGTAGTAGCAACGCGCGCACTAAAAGGATAATGATTGGTATGAATTTTGCTAACCTTTTGGGGTAGCAAAAATCGAGATAATAAAGAAAACATAAAAAAATTCTTGATGAGTTGGAAAAGGCCGTGGCTTCGCCACTCGCGTGTGTGGTCTTTCGCTTCAGTCGCTTTGCGCTTTTCGCCGCTTTGTGTGATGCCGGCAGATTAAGCCACTATGGCCTTGGCGAAAGGCTAGAGCGAACTGTGATTTGAATTGATTATCTCCAGTGAACTATACAGCGTGTCCCCAAAGAATGTCCCTCTGATAGACTGCTTAATTAATTCCAAAATCAAGTATTATTCTCAATTTAGTGTTCAGATTTAGAAAGCCCATTTAATTTTGTAACTTTTGTGAAAATTTCATTGGTCTCGCTTCATTGGTTTTGAATACACAGTCTATTATGTAACAGCAGTGCTTTTCAGCCCATTCCAAGTTTGCAGGTGGAAGGACGTGCAGGGGGACAATAAAGGTTTACAAGCTGGACATTGAAGAACAAACCATAAGTGGAACAAACCCTGTAAAGCAAACACGACCAGTGGAACTGAACTTTGGTTAGTTTTCATTTAAACAAGTACCGGTAAATGAACTTGACTTTAGTTACTCCATGGAGGAATGGTTACTCAATAACAAAAACATTTCTTTTCATCAAACTTGAATGAATGGAAAGCACTGCTGTTACATACAAGCCTGTGTATTCAAAAACCAATGAAGTGAGACATTTAAAATTTCACAGAACTACAAAATAAAGTGGGCTTAAATATGTAAACTTAATTGAGTATAAAACTTTATTTTAGTAATTATTCTGTGGTCTATGAGAGGGACATTTTTTTTGGGACACGCTGTACAACGGCCTGAATGGACTCACGCAAAAGTTAACAAAAATAGTTTCTCACAAATAGGGATTATATCCTTTTTTATCTTAAAAAAACAACAACATCAAGCTTAAGCAGTGCAAGTTTATTTGCAAATGCCCGGAAAAGTAACTACCCGTTAAAAACAATTATCATATTGCGGCCATCTTGAGTTTTTTCCTTTTAAATCAACGTAAGCAAAGCGAGGCTGGAGGAAAAATCGTCTGGTTCCTTTTTGCACACAATTATTCGCTACTGTTATTGGATACAGGGAATATGACTTAAATTGTGGCAGCATGATAAAGGTCTTTGACAGAATCTCAATGCTCAAAATGAAGATAGGACTGGAATCAAATACCCTGTGAAATTGTATAAAAACCTTAACATGGAATGGGTTTTCAAACAATGTCCCCGCGTGCACATTGTTTTAATACGTGTGTTTGCAACGGGATCCTTTTCCAAGACTGAATTTCAGACCAGTACATTTTGCATATATTTTGCTCATCGTGCAGGTTAGTTGTTATGCACCCTACTTCAGACACTATGTAACGTGGCTACATCTAACAAAATAGCAAGGAAGAAAAATGATCCTATATTCCTCTAAATTTGCTTGAATTTGTTGTATGCATCACAATAAGCATACATTTTTCTTCATTGTTAAGGAAGTCGATGTCATACCAAGGAAGTAGAGGCGGTAATATTACAGGTGGACTACCACAATCAAGTTACAGTCGTAAAAATAATGAATATTTTGCATGAGAACTCAGGGTACTGGTTTGACTATAAGCGTCAGCCACCATCTGTCTGTCAACTGAATGTGTATTAGAATGTTCAGGATTTGTGAACATCTGTGCAACCACTCAACAAAAACATTCCAAATGTTAATCAAAATACCACAATCGTTGTTTGTAAAAAAAAAATCAACAGAATATCAGTGGCATGCTAAGTGGAACCCTACATGTAAACATGACTGAATTCATGCGAGAGCATGTGCTTCATTTTTTTTTAGGGAGTCAGTACAGCAGAAGGCCTGCATAAGCAATATGTACAAACATCAACTGCATCAACTGATTTGTACAAATGAATCCCAGCGAGAACTATTAAAGTAAAAATATTGTTTGTAAAACTCACCTAGCAAAATCACGTTCTTGTTGTTCTCACAGTTAGGTCTCTCTCGGCTTGTCTTTAGAGGCTGAAGAGGAACTGCGGCCGCCTGTGAGGGGAAAAGCGGGCGCTGGTGCCTTAAATATTACCATCTATTTCCTGAGCAGTGACTGAGGAAAATGGCTCGGTTTGTGGTTGGTCCCTGCGCACTGTCAATCACACACCACTGACTCGCTTCATATTACTGAGAAGGATTGTCTCAGTCGATGTGGTCCAGGCTATATATAGTCACTATAAAAACTTAGATCACCGACACTGAAATAGTCGCATCTTATTGGCAAATATCGTATGGATGTCGGTAACACATCCAAAACACGTGATTTGTGATTGACACAAACAACCTGTCGATCACCGACCACTCACTTGTGGTCACCGCCTTGTTGGGTGACTAACTAAGATTGGTGGATAGCGAAGTGACGTACATCGGCCGTGATTCATTCAATTGGCACTTCAGTCTATTAAATTGTGAGGAAATGTTCAGATTTTATTTGCAATTAAATCTTAGCCAAGTCAGCGGCAATACTAGGTTAAACTTCTGGGTGGGGTGTAGTGAGAACTCGTGATGTTTTTTATTTTCAAATGGTGCATTTAATACATTCAAATGAAAGGTATTATTACAACAGTGCATTTCCACATAAGGATTTAAAAATGGGGGGGGGGGGGGCGGCCACCGGCTTCCACTGGAGTAGAAGGGGAAGAACACGTCCCCCGTGTCCCCCGTAGTTGTGCCCCTGAGTTAGGCTTTGCTATTTAATTGAGACTTGAAGAAAAAAGAAAACAACTAAATACGAGTTGGAAGAAAGTTAAATGAACTTCGTTAAACTGTACGCATCATATCCGGTCCGCGTATCACTGAGGCCCTCTTACGGTGGAAGTGCGTTTTTGAGCTTGTGTATCTCTAAGTCCGAATAATCAGTCCCAAAAATGTAAAAATGTATGACCGGTGATGATCAACCTTAAAACCACCCATTCACGAGCTAAAATAATGACACAATTTAACAATAGCATGTACAATATTTCAAGATAATTACCCCCTCTCTCGATATAATAACAAAAAACATGTATGGTTTGAGCAGATTTCCGGTGATTGTTATTGTATGACTTCCGCATAACGATTCATTCTGAACTAGGTTTGGTGATATCCGGACAAATAAATCACATGAGAATGTGCAGTTCTGTATATTCATCATCATCAAATTATAACAATCTCTTAAGCAAAGCCTTGCAGCCATGGGGGTCGGGTGGAAGTTGAACGACCACACGCCCCCTCCCCAACCCGTTGGGGGAAAAAGATAATGACGAAGCTACTGATCTAATTA